>JANDKE010000422.1:0-21170 GCA_027627275.1 Coprinellus aureogranulatus
TACCTCCACAGTTTCTAGACGAAACAGCCCTTGGTCTGAGGGGCAGCCGTGAGAATCCGATGGAACAGGTTACCATCCCCCTTGACGGTGATAGGGGGTTTAGCTTGAAAAGCAACCTCCTCAATGCGAAGTCGTAGATAGGTATTAGCTGGGAGTGAAAACGCAGCTCCTGTAAGGGTAAGGAGGTCGGAATTGCCGAGGGCGAGGTGGAGCGGGTGTACGCCCGCGGAGTCGCGCATAGGACGACGGTATAGGTGACATGGTGGCCCAGTGTCACTGGCAAGAGAGGTCACCGCCGATGGTCCGTGCGGCCAGCCATATTTGGTTGTTGGTCCAAGTGTGGCGCGGTGGATGGCGGTACAACGGAGCCTGAGCGTTACTCGTACAGCACTGTGTCTAACGAATCATGACGTTCCTCAGAATAAAAGGGTGCTTACTGCGTAGTAGGAAGTAGAAGCCACTCAGTACTAAACATTCTTCCACCAACCACAATGCGAGCCCATCTCCAAGACGATTTATTGCACCGCATTTAAATCCATTGCATTTCGTGAGCCACTCGCCTTGCTTCCATTGTACTGCGCACGACGCGTACCTCTGCCACGCGTCGCGTGTCTCTGTGGGACAAGCCATAGAACTCCAGCCTTCACCGCTTCCACGTTGAGCTCGGCGTAACTATCTGGACTTCCTCGTCGAGGGCGCTGCTGGGTTGTCATTGCGAATTCGCAGCAGGACAAAGCCAGTCCAACGAAGCCTTTAGGAAGTCACCAAGCTGCGGCCTTCCACGAGGACGTGCACAGCTCAGGCAGCCCTTGAGCTTCGCTGTGCTCACATCGGCCAATCTCATCCGCTCACCCGGTTTCTTTTAGGTCAAAGCGCAGCACATCTTCAGGACGCGTTGCCCGGCTTCCCTTCTCCCGGAATCTCATGCCGATAGCAGTGGAAGGGGAGCTTGGTTGCAGGATGCAGCCATTCACCGGCGTATTCATTCCAAGTCGGAAAACGCGAATCCCGGAGACATAGACTTTCCGGTGCCGGTGGAGTAGAAGTTCACTGGAGGAAGACAGGCAAAATTGTGGCCTTGGTTCTCGCATGCTCAGTACACGCGGAGGAGCGGTAGTCAGTTAATCAGTGGGCACTGCTCTCAAACTTGACAGTGGAGAACTCACCTTGGCTGAATCGAGCTCCATGTCGCTCGGGATCGTCGACGCTCCGGAATGGCCTCGAGGAGCGTCTCAGCCCCTCACTGCAGTACCATCTTACTCGCTTCACCTAACGGTTCACAGCTCTCGTCGCTCCTAAAGGAACACAAATGAAATCGTCAGAGTACGTCCAGATTCCAAAAGGAAAAACCCATTGTACAAATACAAAAACGCGAGGTAACGATAGCGATACAATTATACTTCCAAAAACGATGACAAAAAGGAAGGAAGAGCAATAAGTAAGGAAACAACCAACCACGGTGTGGAAGCCCGGGTATAAAGTACTCGGGGGTATAATAGAGATATACAAGTCTATATGGAGTGTCAGTGAGAATAAAGCTATGGGAGGATATGCAGCTAAATGAACAATGCGGCGCCACGAAACGTCTTCATGAGCATCATAAATTGGGCAACTGCTGTGCAAGACGACGTGTGGGGATGGGATGAATGAACGTGATACTAGGAATGCGTCTACCTGCTGCACCTGTCACCGGCGAAAAATGGGCGCGTTGGTGATAGAAGGGCACAGCGTGTGTGTTCGGAGGTAAGGGAGCTCCTCCAGGTCTTGATCCCTGCCATGAGGCAAGGCCCAGGACCTCGCCGGACGCAGCCCATAAACCCCTACGACGCAGTGGCATGGGAATAAAAAGAAGGGAGAAGAAAGGCATGAGTGTCATGAGAGGATATTAGACGATGATTTTGTCCGATTCAGGGAGAACGGCGGCCTTGCGGCTCTTGACGAACATACTTCTGCAAACGGAAGCGATAGCGAAGAGGACGATCGTTGAGGAAATGACGATAACGTGCTGAGGTTGGAGGAATGTTGTGACTTGGGCGGACATCAGGAAGAGACCCCACAAGCTCAGGGCTTGGGGGAGGGCGAAGGTCAAAGCGAGTTGCTGGAACCTTCCACGGCGCTTCGAGAGGTAAGCATGTCCCTCGTTCGCTGTTGACTCTTCCATGTCCTGATGCTGGTTAATGAGAACCGCCGATGCGACGATGCTCAAGCCCAAGGCACCTGCGGAGGCCATGGCCATCGTTGTGGAGACAGGGAGGAAGAAGGCGAAGATGTGAAGTGCAAGCAGAGCAATAGACTGGAAGAAGGCGAGTTGCCACTTCTTCAACGACTGTTTCACGAACTTCTTCCAGTCCGCGGCGTAGACGTAGTTGTCTGTGAAGATCGTGTTCAGGCGGTCGAGGAAGAAGTCTTGTGTCTTCAACGTGACTGCGGAAGCAACAGTGCTCTCCCATCCCGGCTCGGAGTCTTCGCTCTCGAGGATCGAGCTATCGCGACTCAACCGCGCCTGCTCCTGCCCGTAGTGCGTGAAGTAACGATTGCATGCGATCACGTTGAGGATGCGGGCTGTCAGCGACAAGATGCGGCCGTCCACTGGTCGGTCGCGTGCGGGCAGGAGGATATCAAGGAAAGCCTTGCTCTNCTCCAGAGAGTAGGGGAAGGTAGACGTTTCGGATGTCATATGATCTGCCGTAACGCTTAGGGATTGAAGAGCCGGAGATCGAAAAGTGACGTACCCCCACAACCAGAGATGAGATGACTGATGGCTTCCTCGACGACGTTGTTGTGCAAGCCAAGGCCGTGCATGGAGTGATACTCGACATGTGTCCANTAGTGNTCCTCNAGCTGCAGCTTGAGGTGCGANGGGGAAACCACAGGAAGAAGACCNAGCGAGGCAGTCTCNTANTCGTCGAGCCAGAACANTGTACGGGCGACGTGGTCCGCAAAGTAGTANTTGCAGTCCTCGTCCTCCAGCTGAACGTAGAGCTCGACGGTCTCAGCGATNGNAAANTTCTGAGCCTCCGCCTCCTTTTCNATGATGCTAACCCACGAGACGAGCTTCTCGGCCACTTCGGACTTGTACATGTAGGAATCCGTGACCACACGGAGAGAAGAACCGCCACTGCGGGCAAAGTAGACCTGGCCTTCCGGGTGAGTGTAAGCGGACCACTGTTGCGGCAGGTAGAGAGGCCTGAAAGCTGTGTTAGGTACCCATCTAGATACTCGGAAAGAATTTTACTGACGAAGGCGCCCGTGCGGACATGAACATTCCGGCGTCAACTATAGAATGTGACCGTTTGACTCTGGGTACACAGCACTTAAAATTTACTCGCTTGCCAGATTGAGGCTACACACCTCTTGCCCACATTGTACCTGCCCGTCTGCTGAGGAAGNATAGGATAGAGCGATCCGACCGTCACTTGCACAGAGACCTTTTCGNNNACATCCAGAGGACTTGACTGCGCTATGCGTTCGCNGCTCATCGTCGAGGTTGGGGAGAGAGATNTGGGACGTGGGGAACGCGGGGATTGATGGGGACTAGGGTNTCAGGTCATCTGTCCTCTTTATACCTAGCAGCGTGGGAAGAGAGACCCTCTGGTCCATTGTGGCACTGTCTCCAGGAAGTTNAAACTCCGCCTCGGGACCACAGGCCATTACACTGCTCTACAGCATTTTTCTTTCATCCCCCACAGCATCNCCCCGCCTCTCAATTCCACTGTCAAAGCGCCCTGGNCCNCGNATNNTCACCGCAGTTGCACAGGTTCANCGCGACCGACGTGCNCGAGCGGATCCCGAGCCATGCTAATCGGGCGCTAAGCTGCCTGGGGCATCATGGACGTCACATGTGAGGATGGCGATTCCAACTTGATATCTAGCGGCTGGGTTGCCCAGAAGCGGCGATATACCCCACCATGTCTCCCNNNGAGAGCGACGCTANAACNCCAGAGCCCAGGTACGCTAGCTACTTTGAGCCATACGCTCTGGTTCTAAATCTGACACTGGTCCACAAGTGACGATACTAGGACCAAGGTGTCTACATCTGAGCAATCGGATGTGGATGCTTCGGGCGGCAAGCCNTTTGATGAGTTGAATGAGGGTGAAAACCCGCATGCTATCCAAGACGAGGAGGACGGTGAAGATGTCGATGACGACGACAAGGATGCAGAGCGGATCGACGACGACGACGATGACTCGGACATGCCNCAGTTCCTAGGGTTGGNCCATCTTTTCCAGATGAAGAGTCTATACTTAATTCCCTTGCAGTGGTAGAGCCNGAGGAAAGGTTACTGGTCCAGTCAGCGGTGGTGGCAAGCCNGTAACCCGTCCGTCTCGTCCGATCAAGTAAAGCGCCCAATATTGCGCCTGGCTGCTGGATTTAGTGCACAAGNTATACCCTTTGCTATCAAATTCACCTTATCTACTCCTATCGACTCTATNCATTCATTCAGCTCTATTGAGGGGCTCGATAACAGTCAAGACGCATNTCCCGACAGTCAATGGTCATTGGCATTTGACACTCCCGTCCTTAACAGCATCTCACACTGTTCATTCAAGTTGGTGTCTCCATGACGCAGGACAGGTCGTGGGTGGGCGGGGCGGTTACAATGGGATGTCCNGCTTCGGGGGTCTCCCCNGGACCTGTGCTANATTAGATCATCAAGANGTCTCCANGAGCCCTAGCTAGACTCGGACTAAACCCAGCTCGTNAGGCCAGGCATCGATCCTNCGCCTGATGATAACACGATGCACATCCTCATCGTGACGGCTCATGATTTCCTGTNTCGATCACATCGAATCTGACCAACACCTTACGATGCACGTCAGGTGTCCCTCCTGGTTTGTTGAGGCGGGACGGCACCTACCGATGGCGCTGACAGAACCAGGNTCNGCTATGAACCGCACGCTAGGCACNCCTACATCGCCCGCGGAAGGACATCGCTTCCAATCCATCGCTATACAGGCACCAGGGAGGGTTCCTTCATTCTTGTNCAAAGTTCAATGGGNATTCGCGAAGCTCCTATATGATACTTCTCGAGGGAGNGTTCTTCTATACCAGTTACCCTCTGGTGCGATCCCATGTTCCATCCCGTTATCAACCTCTATTTCCGCTTATGCGCCACGACTTCCNCCTGGGTATCTCCGTCTTCNATCCTATTGTAAGGACTACAGACTACCGCCGCCGCCNACAGCTGTAATCACCTGGCTCCCATAGAAGCTTCGCGAANGAGCAATATGTTGCTCTTCACGATCCGTAGCGGCACGAGGAAGATAGGCGCCCAGAAGGGCCGGNGTAGCCTCGAAGCTTCTCCAAGNACTGTTCATTACCCTCAATCACGGTGAAAGNCATNNCTATCTGTAGCNGATAGCCTNTCCTCCGTNGTCGNGTGTTTGNTGTTCTCATCGCANTCCNNANGGCTTGGNCGTCGACGGTGTGATGAAATATCATGGTGGATCATCGGCATGGCTGCGCCAACGACGACGCCGCCCCTCCGACCGCNTTTTTTTCTTAGCCGCAGGGCTGTACNTGNAGAACCCATCTANCCGCNAACCCTGTTACCCAGNCNTCCGGACTCGACGAGGCGCCCATTNATATACGCTAATCATCGATGATGTCGCCATTATTCGCNAATGANCCAAGTAACNCTCTCCTCAGCNCCANGGCCANTNAANACGATATCCCGAGCGCCTCGCGAATTGCACCNTAGTTCTNCAAAGATNTCTATCACTNNCCCTTGCACACCTTCACCTAACGAGGACATAGTATGCNGATTTTTGACATAANATGCTTGCAGGAAGCCTCCAAGCGTTCAAGCTTAACCCGAACGCCCTTCAATGCCCGTTGCTGTAAACCTATGAGAATCCCGGCATCCGGACAAGTATCCCTATGTANGTCACAGAATGNCNATCNTTGGCCAGTCCNCCCGGGTCATTCCGAGGTAGAATGGGNATTTTCACTCCATTTACGTGGGCNTGAAAAGGATGGGGAAAAATCGTACTGGCTAAATGGAGGAGGGNGTTGCGATTTCCTAGTATCCTCGTGTTTTGCCGTACANTTCGGACCGCTCAACGAGAGCCGCTCTCATTGATGATTCTGCAGTGACATCTCGACTGTTAACAGCCCGTCCAAGGTTCGTTGAAACATCCCGACTCGTCGCAGAAACCGCTCGAGTCAAAGCTCGCTCGATGAAGAATGAGGAAGGACTGCCGGGTTCATAGGGGGGTACCTATGGACCTACAAGGTCCTCCAGACCCACACGCCGCGAGACGCTCTACAGTGTACACGCAATTGCTGCGTGGTGCACACCCACCGGCCTCCGAGGGCATCCCTGCACACAACACTCGGACCCTAGACCCGTTTACACCCTTCCGGCGCTCACTCCACCCGAACCAGGACGTCACACATGCTTCGCATTGAAATCCCTCTCCGAATCCACCCTTCCGGCGAACCTCCTTTCGCAGCAGGGGCCGAACCTTACCCTAGCATTGCCTTCGCAGAAATTGCGAACGACCGACCGGCGCAAATGTGAATTGTGTCATTTTCGGGTATTTTCAAGGTCCCCCATCTCCCTGCGGAGTGTCCGAGCCCCTTCAGCCTTTGATCGAGACTCGAGAGGGATAAGATGTAGAGAGATGAATCCGATCGACCCGCTTAATCCATGTACGCCTGCATACCCCAAATACCTTCCAAGTCACCGAAGTTGGGGTGGATTCAAGGCCAGAAGGGCCCAGAAGTGGGGGCCTCTTTCCCCAACCGATCCTCCTTGCGTTCCGTTCTGCGCCGATGCTAAAGGGAGTTTTGCTGCAGCGACTCGCGGATCCAAGCAAGTCGGCGGATTGACCTCAGGGTCGGAAGGAGCCTTGCTCATACTGACCGGCGAGGCTATGCAAAATGAAGGGACCAAGTCATCGAGCTCAGGACGGTACAGCGAGCTCGTCGCCTCCCTTGGCACCGGCCAATTCTCCTCAAACCCCCTTCACAGTCGATATCACTTGCGAAGGTCCGTGAGGCGCAGCATTGAGATGATCGAGGCGTGGCTGAAGTCAGATGATGCCTTGCGTCCCGGCGGCGTTTCGTGTAAACAGGGTCTGCGTTTCATCAAAGTGCGAGGAGGGTTTCGGAATCGTGTTGAGTTCGAGAGTGCAACTCAGCTGTGATCAGGGGAGGATAGGTGATACGGGACCGAGGGAGCCGCGGTGGCAGGGTATACGATTTGGCATGCGTATGCACATTCAAGATAGTCTATAGAGTACAACCATCAAGAGCCGTCCCACAGAGATCAGGAAAGGTGGGACGCACAGCAATATATGCGGTGACTCGAGAAGCCTCTCCTGGCGAGCAGTCACCTACTCCTCTCCCAAAGTACCCCCGACGCAGAAATGATCAAGAGGCGTAAGGGCTGTCTGAGAAATAACTTTCGCTCGCTTCCTCTAGATCGTACCACCCTCCATCAACCAGCAGCCTGTCCAGTTTATACTTCTGCAGGACCCTATGAATCTCTGCTTCATCCCTATTCACCACGGCGTCGCCAATCAAATCTGTTGGCAAATCCACCTTCGCATCGAAAATCGACCTCGCAGCTTTGACCTCTGCCAGATACTCTTCTACCGGTATTTTCGGTGGGTACTTCGTCTCGGACGCGAGGATCTCCTCGATGTTCCCGTGGTCCTGAAGGAATTTCAGAGCGCGGACAGGACCGACGTTCTTCAGGCGTTGAGAGAAATCGGTTCCCAGAAGGAGGGCGAAGTCGACGTATGCCTCGCGCGAGAGTCCAAGGGCATTTTGGATCTCTTGGCCCGAGATGAGTTCGAGCGGGACGCTGTTGCTGCCAAAGTTGCGCAAAAGGGTTGCGCCATAGACAAGGACGTCCTGTGGCGTAGTCAGTTTATAATATAGACAGGAAACTCTGTCTAAAGGCACGTACAGTGTCTTCACTAGCCACGAAATCCGCATGGCCTTCAAGAACCATTGCTGACGCTAGACCCTCCGCTTCGATCTCGCCTTCACTTTCGACACACCGGATCCCCATAGCCTCAAGTATCTCCCTGCTCTCGCGGTATGTCGCAGCAGTCGGTAGATTCGTTCTGCGCTCGAAAGAGCTTGACATGCCTTTGCTTTCGCCAACAAGCTCACCAGCGAGGGTGCTAAGGTGGTACAGCCCTGCCTCATCATCGAGAGAAAGGTGGCTCAGGCTGGCCCATAGGTCTCCTTCCTTGACAGCGAGATGGGCTTGGGCTCTGGTTACAAGCACTTCAACTTCTCGGTCTTCTGCGGCGGTAGAGTCCTGAAGGTTGGTCATGCAAGGCTTCGCATCTTCATCGTTTATAGTGACAAGCTGTGAAAGGCTCTGCTTGAACTCGTAGTACAGCGCCGCTAGATCATCTGCTCGCCCTGCCACCTCTGAAGGTGCTGAGGGAAGGACATCCTCTGTCACCGCGAGCTTCGAAAGGGAGCTGTCGGATGCTTCAGAGTCCAGAGTCTCCAAAGCGCGTTGAACTGCTGCGTCGGTGGTGTCTTTCGGGCTCACATCTCTCAAGCTCTTGAGCGAACGTTGGGCCGTGTCAGGATGGAGGGTTGGGACTGATTGTATGAAACTACTGAGCAGCTCCAGTCGGTGCAGTCTGCCTCCTTCGAGCTGGCCTCGGGCTGCTGTAAGCTTCTGGGCCTCACGTCTTCGTGTGACCTAAAGGGCGCCGTCACGTCTTGCGCGCATGGTATCGCTGTGTACACTCACCTCCTTCATCTTCGCGTTATGACGCGCCTTCCCATCGAAGACGCACACCGCTGAAACCCGACTTTGCCCCATCTCTTCCACCGTGCGATACCACCCCAAGACATGCCGATAAGGATGGGGTGAAGGCGAGAAGTGAAAGCGTTGGGTTATAAGAGTTCCATCCCTACTCAGAGCGTTATTTCATTGGCCGCCGTACAGTTGAGAAGACGCTGCTTACACCACAACGCGAGTGTCTTCTATCTCTGAGAAGCGACGACGTAGGGTTCGGAATACATCGGGGCTGCATCCAACTCGTTAAAATGCTCACTTTCGAGGCGAAGCCGCACGTACTAAGATTTGCGAAGGAACGGCAATAGCCCATGAACTCCCATGCAGTTTCCAAGTCCTGTGTCGCAACGTTTTCTTGTTACTGAGAGTAATGTGTTCGCTTGTATACCCCCTCACACCCCTGTGGCATAAGGGAGAAGCTAATCAGTCGGTTGAAAGGTTGTGGAAGAAGGCAAGATGGGTCTTGAGCGAACAAGGGATCATCCATGACTGATGGCCGCACCGATGCCCCACGTGGTGAGAGTTCACTCCTTAAGCGCCCACAGGCGACGAGACGTTTCTAATCATTGAAGACTCGGCGAAAACCGTATTGGATAGGCAGTTCGACATGAGGTTCCTTTGGTGCTTCGACCCTTCAACATGGCGAAGATCGGGGATCGGACATCGACGGCATTCGCGAAGGGATAACCGAACTCCTGTAAAGAGATCCTGTGCGGGCTAACATAGGGGCTAAGGCCTTCACATACCCCACAGGTGCGAAGCGTGTTAGACGCCCATTTATATTGCATGGCGTGCTTGTTAGCCTCGAGGTGATCCGAGTAGTATCCGGGAGATTGGAGCCCTTATGGCATACCACATTTAGGAGTGCTGTATATGGTTTTTGGCTCTTCACCATTCAGTTAATCGGAAACTGCTCTAAAGCAGTGGGACGTGCATCTTAGCCGCAAAGATCCCTTGATTTAATGCGGCGGATGGACGAGTTAATAGATACTTCACCACCCCTTCCTCTCCCACTGCGAACCGCTGGCGCCTAACTTCAAACAACAGGGCAGCCTCCACAACAGGCGATTAGCACGAAGTTATGGAAGACCAAAATGGAGTGGGCCAAGGGGACGCTATCGTCAACGGGTCCGCAAACCATGCTGATAGCGTCAACAGCGTTCAAAGCACCAACCCCTTTAGGAGGCCATTGAGCTCGATAAGCTGGGGTGCAATGGAAGGCCTTACCAGGGAGGCGGAAGCAAGGGCTACCACGCTTCCCGACCCAGCGGAGGACGGCACCCCAATCAAAGACAGACGACGTAACCGTCGACCAAACCCCTTATCTGTGTCGCCAGAAGCACCTCCTTCCTCTCCTCCGGGGACTTTTTCCGCTGCTTCCAGCGCGACCAGGTTCAGTGGCGATGACTGCTATACTTCTGGGCAAGACCAGAATGACATCAATGCGCTCTCCAGCCAGATTGACATGGGGGCACTGAACGCTTCACCAGTACAAGAATTACCCTTCAGGCGTGCTGAAGATCGGAATGTGGCGGCACCATGCAGAGCCACGCCCTTCGATGGATTGGCCATGAGCGAAAGCGTAGAGCGTCTGGTCGCTGTGAACGCGTCCGAGTACGAGCGTTACAAGCGAGGATATTGCTAGTGAGTGTGGTCTAGCATTCGGCCGAAAACAGTTCAAGATTACTAGTACTGTCGCTGACTTTGCCACCACCGCAGCCCACTGAGTTTCCACGAACCCGAGAAGGATATGATCCACGAAGGACCAGTTGCCACATCGTTCGAAAGACCTGCCCTCCCAGGATGGCGTACGTATGTCCATCCCGAAGGCACGCGTTATTTCTACCATGACGACTGTGCCTCGGTAAGTAAGAACTTTAAACCCAATAAGACGGTGACTGACAAAGGTTCAGCCAGTTCCTGTGATCACAGAAGCGTGGC
Source organism: Coprinellus aureogranulatus (assembly GCA_027627275.1). Taxonomy (NCBI): domain Eukaryota; kingdom Fungi; phylum Basidiomycota; class Agaricomycetes; order Agaricales; family Psathyrellaceae; genus Coprinellus; species Coprinellus aureogranulatus. The sequence continues at coordinate 10,719 of JANDKE010000422.1, forward strand.
TCTACGATGATGAAGTTCGGTCGCTCATTGAGCAATACATAAAGGATATTTTCGCCTACCTGAACGTAAACGGGATTGACTTCCGTGTTCTGGCGGCACCATGCGACACCCAGCTTTCCGGGCATCCAAGGGATGGCGGGGACGATTGGGAATACATCCAGGATTCAACCCCCGTTGTGTTGGTCCTCGAAGCGAGGCTTTCTGGTTACGTAGGGTACTACTTCGTCGATCACCACAGACAGAGGCTTTTCTGGCTCGACAAATTCGACTTCACCTATGAGGTAGGCGAGGTCAACATCGATCACGAAAACTCATCTTTAGGACTGGAGATGAAAAACCAGTACTGGACTCACATTGAGTTCTTTCCTCATTTATATGAGTTGACGGACAAAGATATCATTGAACTCGACGACATGATCGCTTTCACGTTCGGAGGTTCGTGATCCTATTCACTTTTCAGTTTAACATTGACGGAGGAACGGACGCTCTGGGATAGATGCGTTGACTTCAGAGACAAGCGCCGTCAATAGCTATAGCCTTAACGATCTGAAGCTGGCGCAGGAGATTATGAATCGTCATGAGCATAAAGCACGTCAACGAAGGAGGCAGAGCGTTGGTGAGCGTCGGACAATCTGTGAGCATGATGTCTCGAACTTGTGAGAAGTCGATTGACTCACTGTACTTGCTTCTGGGTTTCTAGGTCGGTTCGCAAGCGCTTTGTGTGAGTACTTTGATGAATCCTACAGTTCTTACCTGCTCATAGTAATACATAGATCACGAAAGGTTCTTGAACTTACATGGAGAGAGAGGTGTACGACTCGACTCGAAACAGTCGATTCATTATTCCGCGCACCGACGCAAGAAGTGGATCACCAGGTCCCAAGCCCAAGCCCAGGCAAAGAGCGCGAAATGGTACCAATGGCTGCTTCCAAGATTCCTTACCAGAGAACAGGACACCGATGAGAATGAAATGATCCGGGTCGATGCTGATCCTCTGCCCAGTCAATTGACAATGGATATGCATCGCAGCTCTCTCTGGATGCGCGCGATGACCCTCATCATGTTTGGAGGGCCATATGTCCATGCAAATAGACTCAGGGACATGACGTTGGATAGAATCGTCAACAAAAACGTGTTGGCGAAGTACACGGAGAAGATGGTTGCCGAGTGGAGAGACGTCGCTCTTTACGTAGGTCGGCCGCGATAGAGACGGGCCAGCTTGCTGACCACGATGCTTTGCGTAGGGAACAGTCCTGCTGGGCGCAAATGTGTCGTTTCTGACAATCCAGAGTGTTGATACAGCAGTGAAGGAAGGCCAGTCCGAGAGAACTCCAGCTCAGAGGGCGAGCTATTTTTCGATCCTTGCCAGCTTGGGTACAATCGTGTCCAGTCTCGTGCTGTTGATCCTCGTCAGGCACCGCGAAGTCATGGGGGTACGCATGCGACGTTCTTCGCCGCATACTTGTTGGCTAAATCCCTCCAAATGTAGAACAAACTGATTCAGATGCGTAGCCAGTCTCGATGGGGTTTAGAGACGCTAGCGGTCATGTATGGGACCCCCTTTACCCTGGTGATCTGGTCGTGAGCCTGCTTTTCTCTTCACTATGCCTGCTGTGCACTAACCACGAGCCTAGCATTTTGGGGTTCTTCGTGTCCTTCGCCATCCTTTGGTTCGATAGCAAGGACAAGGTAGTAATCGGAATTGTGGTAATTTCGTGTGTATCGTTCGCAATCTTCTTAGGATGGGCCATCTCGGCTTCCTACTGCGAGAGAGAGCCGTATGAGCTCTTTGCAATGAAGGCTACTGAGAAGGTCAAGATCGCAGGCACGACCGTTCAGAGGGGAACTGTGGAGGTAGCAAAAGGGGCGAAGAGAAGATTCTCCACGCTCATCTCGCCAGTCGAGCCGAGTTCAAAGAAGTTGAGGTCGCAGAGCACCGGGTACGGTGGAGGCCGCAGATGTGCGTCGCCTACAAGGATGGATACCATGGCTTCAAGGACAGGGCCAGAGCTACTTGAGTTAAAAGCTAGGGAATATGGAACATGCAATGGTAGTTTAGTGTAGGCATTCTAGTAGTTAGTGCCGAAGACAGATATTGATTTCAATTGCATACCCCATGACCACAGAACTTGGAACCGTCTAAGTGTTGTGTAGCGCAGTTGGACAAACGGCATGCCTATTTTCATTGAGAGCCAGTTGCATGACGTAGCCTTGATTTAGCGAAGGTCAGGAACAAGGTGGCTTTGCTTTAGAGCGTGACTTCGGCCATAGTCGATGATGGAAGAGGAGAGGAGGGTGGGAGGGTCGCGTCTGCAGTTGAACCGCCGAGCCACTGCCGCCAGTTTCCCGCGCGTCAATATGCGCAAATAACGCGTCACCAGCTGCGGCCGACGTCGTGCCTTCTTACTTCCCATCTCGTTCCTCGTAACCTTCAGTCAACGGCCTTCCGAATCTTTTGTTAATCTATCTCTCTACCATAGTTGCCCCATACGTTGTCAACTTGGTCTCGCCGCACTGGATGGCTGGATGTCGCGCTTGAGTTTCCAAAGGGTTTCAAGTACTCCTGGAATTCTGGGAATGGTCCCCGAAGAGTTTACCTCACCAAACGAACGAAGGATACCGGTACGACTACTCTGAACGCATCCTGCATCTCATGCGGGCGCACGAGAAAGGAGAAAGAGTGACCGATGAGGTGGGTCGGAGTCCTTGTTCTGGTTCGCCTCAGCTTCTCGAGCCGCTCATGACGGCAGTACAGCAGTGAGTTCACGTTCTTGGTATGGAGCATCTGGAGATACTGTGGACTTGTCACTTCCATATCGATTAAGCGCCCAAGTCTGTGGGGGCCTTGCGTACGCCACGATGATGAATGTCTATACCTTTGGACCTACACGCTCTGTGTTCTTTGGCCAAAGTCGGATGTGCTGTGCACCCTATGTCTTCCATGTCTATACCTTTGCCTCATCTGTAAACAGAGAGGCTGCGCAGCAGTTCTTGGCTCCATACCTCTTTTTATATGCAGGCCACCTCGTTTTCGACACGCCTCCTTCCTCTCCTACTACCGTCGACGACTATGAATTCCGGCTCACAAACTCCCGAATTCAACTCTCATTGCCAGACCTTGGACACAGGTATAACATCCAGCGGTGATACCACGGAGGATGATCCTATATCGATGATGGGCGGACGCTCTGACTCCCTCAAGACTGACGCCACCACCCGAAGACGATCGATAAGCTTCAGAGAGCCTGTTCTCAATGAAGGAGCCTCCGCTGCTACTGTCCCACCGTTCAATGCAGCAGGGATTGTCGGTTCTCGGGCACAGAAACGTCTATGCCTCTGTCCAAGTCCTTTCCCAACCCCGAACGGCAGCGAGGCAGACGGTGCCCTTTCGCCCAGTGCGACGCCCTCGCCTGGCTCCAGCACTACGAAGTTCAGCGAAGATGGAATCGTGGCTCAGGAGGTACCAAGGAACCAGTCATACGGGGGACATGTTTCTGCCCTCCACGCGACGATGCGTGGGTCTATTCTTGAAGAGGGTAGGCAAGTCGCCGAACCATGCGGAGAAACCGCACAATGGGCCGACGCGGAGGAGCCCTCAGGAAGGCCCCTGCTTGTTGGAATAGATATCACAGAGTACGAACGCTACAAGCGTGGCCGCACCTAGTGGGTCCCCTCTCCATCGTTCTCGGCATGCAGTACTGAATTCATTGGTCACTGTAACAGCCCCTTCATAGGTTTCGAAAGAGGGCAGCCTACTATAACAAAAGGTCTTGACAGAACAGCTTTTCTCTCCCTGCAGCGCCGAAAGGATGGGATGTACACATTCATCCTGAGGGTGCACGATATTTTTGCAACACCGACAAAGTAAGACCATTTTATCAATCTACCTTTCCCTTATCTTACCCGCTGAACTCGACTGTATTTTAGCGTATTCCCGTCCTCACTGAGAATTGGATTTACGACAAGGATGTGCTGGAAGAAGTCACAGGCTCCATCGAGAATATCTTTGAACGATTGGGCCAGCACAGCCCTCATTGGGACCATCAGATTGCCATCTCTCCCTTAGCTTCGACACCCGAATGCAGCGAAACTCTGACAGAGAATGGATCGATCACCACCACAGACACAGTCGGAGAGCAACCGGACTACCCACAACATCACTCACCGGTTGTTCTGGTCCTCGAAAAGCGGCTCAGCGGCAACATCGGATACTATTTTGTCGACCACATTTCAAGGAGACTCTTTTGGCTCGAGGATTACGACTACTCATTTCCTGTAGGTGAGGTACATGTGAAGCACACACCGTCCCACATAGGGCTCGAAATGAAGAGCCAATACTGGGGGCACAATGATGCGTTTCCCCACTTCTACGGGTTGACGGAGGATGATTTGATAGAGATTGAGGACACCGTCGGTTTTATCCTCATGGGTGTGTTCACCTCTCGCCGTCATCCCACTGCATGGTATCGCTCTTACTCAGGCATACGTAGATGTTGCAACTTCCCCGACAAGTGCAACAACCCACTTTACTCTGGACCAGCTTCAACTCATTCAATCCACGGTCCGTGAACACAAGCAGAGGCCGCCTGAGTTGCGGAAACGTTATGTGGGTGAACGTAGGACAATCTGTGAGTCTTACTTGGGATCATTGTGTTTCGATGCTCAAATCTGCATGCACAGACGGGGTTCTGCATCGTATCTGTGAGTAGTGAATACATGCCTCCGAAATCTGAAAGCCTTGTTTATAGCTTTAATTAGACAAGGAGCACTTCTTTAATTTACACGGGGAAAAGGGTGCTCGCCTAGACTCGAAACAGTCCATCCACCACTTCCCGCGGAAGGCGGGAGTCGATGCACAACTCCCGTGGTATCGCCGTCTTCTCTCGGCTCTCTCAACCAAGGCTTCAACGGCCGCAGTCGACGAGCCTGAGGGTCAAGACGTTGAAAATTTGTATTCCAGTTCTTTGTGGATTACGATCCTATCTTATGTGATGTTCGGGGGTCCGCTGGTGCACGCGGGAAAGCTGAGGGAGATTACCCTGGATATGATTGTGAACCAGCACATGCTGGCCAAGTATTCGCAGAAGATGGAAGGGGAATGGAGAGATGTAACNCTTTACGTGAGCGAATCTCCTATCCCTATATGCGCTTGCGCTCATATGAATTGCTTTTCCACCCGCAGGGAACGGTGCTCCTTGGGGCGAACGTAGCATTTCTTGCCATCCAGAGTATTGACGAGAAGTCGGCACCAGGTCGCATGACAGATGAGCAGCGAGCAAGCTACTTCTCAGTCTTGAACAGCCTGGGCGCGATCGTATCGAGTCTGACGCTGCTAATTCTTGTGCGCCATCGGGAGGTTATGGGGGTGGGTGACCGTTACTCTCACTTGAGGCAGCTTTGTTCATTAACCATCTTCNNTGCATCGTAGACCGAGTTGATTGGCAAACGTTGTATGTCCCGCCTTGGGTTGGAAATCTTGGCGGTGATGTATGGAATGCCATACTCCCTTGTGATATGGGCGTAAGANGCAGTGTTTAAAGCAAGCATGACTTTGTTACTGACTGTTCATCTAGATTGTTGGGTTTCTTCGTGTCTTTCGTTATCCTTTGGATCCGGAGTGGGGATTTCGTTGTCATAGGGCTTTTACTCGTGTGTGTGGCCTCCTTCTCGTTGTTCCTGGTATGGGCAGTATCTGCATCATGGGAAATGGACCCATACGTTGCAGCTGCTACGAGGGTTTCGNAAACGTGGCTCAAAGTAACGAGGACAATGTCGACACTGCTCATGCCAAAGAGAAAGCGATCCCCATCNTCGCAACTGGAAGCAGCAGAAAGGGGCGATCCTCTNCCTGAAGNAGTTGGCAGNGCACCNGCCGCAAGAAGTTCGGGNTCCTTTGAGCTGAAGAATCGAGAAGGCAAGAGGTGCTCTGCCGAGGCGATGGNGTAGATNGGGAGGGCTTCATATTTAAACAATTATGCGTATGTTCTGAGCCATAGCATGTATGNTCTCCAATANNACTCCAAGCTTGANCAGTATAGGCGCAGATGAAGGTTGAGGGGAAAGCTGGGAAATACAGGGGCNCATANGCAGANGCNGGAAAGGGTAAGANAGTCACACGTTCCCAAGCCACGTCTCATCAGCGGGCCCTGGCGCGTAAAGGTAACCGCCATCTCCTCGTCAACCTCGAACCCCTTGCTGCGCATTCATATCCCATTTNTCCCTCTCTANGACTCTATTTTATACCGGCGGGGAAGAAATAATCTGCGAGCATGTCTGTTATGCTCACGAAGTTCGAGTCCAAAAGCAACCGCGTAAAGGGTGTGTGCAATTCTTGCNCCGAATTGGTCCCAGGATATCNCTCGAGGNCGTNCTTGAGAGATCTTGGGGTTTCGTTCGAGNNATNTATAGAGCTGATGCTAATGGATTNGCTGTAGGGCTTGCTTTCCACCCGACGCAGCCCCTACTGGCGGCTGCACTTCATAATGGGAGCGTTCAGTTATGGAATTATCGGATGGGCGTGCTGGTGGACAGGTTCGAGGAGCATGAAGGTGCGNNTATGGCTTNCATTNAANCTGNCTTATCCTCANATACCAANNTTGTGCAATNCTAGGACCCGTTCGTGGCGTCGCTATCCACCCTACCCGGCCGCTATTAGTGACTGGAGGCGATGACTACAAAATCAAGGTCTGGGGTNCGTGCTGCGAGCGTTATGCCCAAGAAGGGNGAGGNAGAATGACATACGNCCTCGATTCCAGATATCCGCCCTCAGAATCGCCGATGCTTGTTCACTTTGCATGGTCACCTGGATTATGTCCGGACTGTTCAATTCCACCATGAAATGCCCTGGATCGTGCGTTCTACACTCAGNGGTTGTATTGGACATCTCAATTTACAAACCNCTACNCAGATCTCATGCTCAGACGACCANACGATCCGCATCTGGAACAGCACATCCCGGCAATGTATCGCCGTCCTNACAGGCCACTCACACTATGTCATGTCCGCCCAATTCCACCCCAAGGAGGACCTCATCGTTTCGGCGTCCATGGATCAAACTGTCCGAGTCTGGGATATTTCTGGTCTCCGCAAGGCGCCCAATGGCGGGCAGCAGAACCAAGGTCCCGGTTCCATGGGTCCCTCAAGCTTCGAAGCATTCGATTCCTTCTCCACTGTCAAGCATGTTTTGGAAGGCCACGATCGCGGCGTCAAACTTTGCCATGTTCCATCCCACCCTTCCCCTAATCATCTCTGCCGCTGACGACCGTGTCATCAAGGTCTGGCGGATGAGCGAGTCGAGAGCGTGGGAGGTCGACTCTTGCCGTGGGCACTTCAACAACGTTTCGAGCGCGCTTTTCCACCCCAAGCACGAGCTAATCGTGTCGTGTGGTGAGGACAAGACTGTCCGCGTTTGGGATTTTGGCCAAGAGGACCGCCATTCAAACATTTAGGAGGGAACACGACAGATTCTGGGTCCTCGCCGCCCACCCCAACCTCAACCTGTTCGCTGCTGGTCACGACAGTGGATTGATTGTATTCAAGTTGGAGAGGGAGCGCCCCGCCTTCTCGGTGAACCAGGATACCCTNTACTATGTNCGCGACAAATACGTGCGCGCNTACGANTTCAANACCGGATCGGATATCGGNCTGTTAAGCGTGAAGAAGTTCGGTAGCCCATACGTACCACCACGGACGCTCAGCTTCAACCCCGCTGAACGTGCGGTTCTCCTCACTATCAGCTCCGACAATGGCATCTACGAATTGGCCAACTTGCCTCAGCAGGCACAAGCTGAGGTGAAGGACTCTAGTGTTGATGGCAAGAGGGGAAGTGGTCAGGCTGCNATCTTCGTAGCGCGGAATAGGTTCGCGGTGTTGAACAANACNAGTCAAGTCAGTCANACTTTATTCCNNNNCTCATATCATACNTAACTNGGATGCAGCTNATTGAAGTTCGNGATCTTGCCAACACCGTNGTCAAGTCCATCAAGCCNCCTGTCCAGACNAACGAGATCTTNTACGGCGGCACCGCTTGCNTGATTCTCAGCTCCACCACTTCCGTTGTTTTGTACGANATCCAACAGCAGAAGACCATCGGCGAGATCAACAGTCCTCCAGTCAAGTACATCTCATGGAGCAACGACGGGACCTTNGTGGCTTTGATGAGCAAACANAGTGAGNATATTCGCANTNTTTGATCAATGCATGNAATTTTAACGCGCNCAAAGCCATCACTATNGCCAACAAAAACTTCTCTCAGCACAGCTTGGTACATGAGACTATCCGCATCAAGTCGGGCGCCTGGGATGACGCTGGCGTGTTCATCTATTCGACGCTCAACCACATCAAATACTGCTTGTCCCAGGGGTCTGTAGCGCAAGCATCATTTCCNCTGGTNTGANGATCGANGAAANGCTGACCTATGCCCTTCATTCATGNAGTGACAATGGTGTTATTTGCACNCTNGACAACCCCGTTTACCTCACTCGCGTCAAGGGCAAGACNGTATACTGTCTCGATCGCTCAGCTCGTCCTCGCACTATCAACTTCGACCCCACCGAGTATCGATTCAAGTTGGCGTTGCTCAAGAACAACTANGAGGAGATGCTCTACATCATCAAGAACTCGAANCTTCTTGGACAGAGCATCATTGCCTACTTGCAGAAGAAGGGCTTCCCCGAGGTGAGNCGCCGCTNTATNGTTCTAATGGGAGCCGATGTTGATAGACTATTCCCCAATTCTCCAGATCGCACTCCACTTCGTTCAGGACACCAACACCCGCTTCGAGTTGGCNATCGAATGCGGAAATCTGGACATTGCNATGGAAATGGCCAAGTCGATCAATCGACCTGACTGNTGGGAGCGCCTCGCCCAGCAGGCCTTGAAACAGGGTAACCACAAGGTACGCATCGCATTGCACTCCTTTCTCAGAAGAGTANGCTGACCTTGTGTACGCGTTTACGATCAGATTGTGGAGAAAGCCTACCAGCAGACGAAGAACTTTGATAAGCTGTCGTTCCTGTACCTCGCCGTTGGCGCGAAGGACAAGCTTCAGAAGATGCAGAAGATCGCTGATGCTCGTGGTGACCCCATGTCGCGCTTCCACAACGCCCTGTANGCCGGCGANGTTGANGGCAGGATNGCGGTTCTNCGGGATGTTGGNCTNGGTGAGTGTANTCCNCCNNATGNACNNNGTNNANNCANCTNATGNTCTAACTGCTCNNAGACCCNCTNGCGTANTTGACGGCCAAGACCAANGGGCTNGACGANCTNGCTGCTGAGATNCTCGAATCGGCAGGACTGACTGANGAGGANCTCGATGANGTNCCNACATACGGNGCCTCNTCTTTGAAGCCACCGCCAGTGATTACGTCTACCGCCGATCTCATCTGGCCNTCTGTNTCCACTGGCGAGAACTTCTTCGACAAGGCNCTTGCCAANGGTGTGCTNGAGGGAGGCGTCGANCCTGANTANATGAACGGNGATGCTGCNGGCGCGCATAACGCTCTGGACGCTTGGGCGAAGGAGGAAGAGCATGAGGAGATTGATGCTGAGGAGGCTGGATGGGAACTCGATGTCGGAGAGGAAGAGCCTGCTGCTGCAGTGGCGGACGAGGCTGCTGAGGAGGAGGAAGAGGACCTTGGTGCTGGTGCTACTCCTGGACCTAGCGAGACTGAGCTTTGGGTGCGCAATTCGCCATTGGCTGCTGATCATGTTGCTGCTGGGTCGTTCGAGACGGCAATGCAGGTGGGTGTTGTACATATCCGTAAATGGAAGACAAGCTGACCTTGCTTTCTACAGCTTCTCACTCGCCAATTTGGTGTCGTCAACTTCGCTCCCCTCAAGCCTCTCTTCGTCTCAATATACCGCTCCTCGCATGTCTACCTCAGCCCTCTCGCTTCTTTACCACCGCTCACCTTGCACTTGCGCCGTAACCCCAAGGAGTCGTCGCCTAGCAAGGTTCTTCCCATTGCTGCGCGGTCATTGGAGTCTATACGTTCCGAGCTTGTAGATGTTGGATATAAGGCTGTGGCAGGCAACCATCTCGAGGACGCACAGTCCACCTTCCGCTCGGTGCTGGAGGCGTTGCTTCTTGTTGTCCTTACCTCTGACGAAGAGGCCAGACAGGTGCGTAACGCCGTCTTAGACGAATGATCATAACCTAACGCCGCTTCATTCTGATTTAGTGGAGAGAAACCGTTACGAGTGCTCGTGAATACCTGCTCGGTGTCTCCATCGAACTCGAGCGACGACGTGTGGCACAAGAAGAGCCGGAGAACGTTGCTCGCAACCTCGAGCTCGCGGCGTACTTCACGCACTGCCAGCTTCAACCTCTCCACCTTCAGATCGCTTTGAGGAGTGCCATTGGTGTCTTCGCCAAGGCAAACAACCATGCGCATGCCGCCCGCTTCGCAAGGCGTCTCCTTGAGTTGAACCCCTCCCGCNAAAATCNNNNCT
>JANDKE010000423.1:0-25721 GCA_027627275.1 Coprinellus aureogranulatus
CCCGGTGGCAGGTGCAGACGACGACGGCCCAGTCAAGGGGGACCCTGGTGCTGCATGCATCACCGCGACTAGAGGAAGACCCCGTGGGGGTGGGTACATGTTGCAGGCGGAGTACGACCAATCGTGCTGGAAAGTCAAGAAGCTCATTCACGAGTCGCACTTGGCAGACCCTTGGAAAGTTGGGAAGGTTGAGTGGTTCCAGGAGATGGCCCAACAGGCAACGACGAGTTGGATATGCTCCTGCCTGAAACCTGCGCTGGAATCCCTGCCCGGACGAGGAATTTATAGTTTGATGGGAAGGTGGCCCGGCTTGGCGAACGAGGAGGAGGCCAGGAAGATCGCGGAAATCCTAGAAAACGCCTGCTCGGCCTCGCGATAATTGCTCCAATTCCAGAAGCGCGCGGGAAATCGGTAAGCCCTCGTACCCATTCTCATGATCTGCTTTGAGCGTTTTGCTTCCTCGATATTTGGTACTACGAATCTGTATTTCAGCCTCCCAGTTATTCAAGTTGACGAACCACATTGCATATACCAGTAATATCACAAACATTGTCCTGGCATGACGAGGGCTTTTACTTTGAATCCTGAGTGACAGCCAACTGTTCGTTCACCTCACTCCCGAAACACGCGTAGATTCCCGAGGACGAGGGAATCAACGTTTTTCTTGGTGCTGCTCGGGCACGAGGCCGACGGCGGGCGCTCTTTACTTGATGCCAGGATTGGCGGATATGACGTGAAACTTCAGGCGGAAGTAGCCGACTGGCATTCGTTGTACGTCCCTGCACTTCATCTCCGGGCTTTCGGGCTTTCCAGAATAACAACAGGTGACGAGAGTGTGTCCATTTCTGAGACGAAAATCAAGCATCTGTCAAGCCCTGACTCACCACAGTGACATCGTGTGTTTCCTCTATCTAGGCGCCCAAAGGCTTCAAGTTGATGTCATTGGCTTCTATTACTCGATGGAGACAGGACTTTGGACGTTCTTGCCCCTCATAGGAATCGAAGGCCATCGACACCAGGATAAAAGTACAAGACGACGTACACTGGGACGGGGGATCACGTATCATCCCCAGGTTGAACCTGTGGGGAATCAGGGACGGGACAATCATGGGCACAAAGTTGCAACTGGTCACAGATGTGCGTACTGCTGGCGCCCGCCTCTCCTCCCAGTGCCACACATCTATACCATCATGGATAGATACAGATGGATATCAAACCTCAAACTACCTTTCAGAAGCAGAATTCCAGGGGTTCCCCAACCTGTTCAGGTATGCGCCAGCCATGTTCCCGGGAAATGCTGTCATGGGACGCCGCACGATGTTCTTGTGAGGGTTGTGGGGTCATCGAGCACGTTTTTATCGTGATATCGGTTCACGGAAAAGAGGCCTGTCCATATTGTAAGAGGGTGGTCTGTGTTGTATGTGGGCGCCGGAAGAATTCTTCTCAGTTAGAAGCGCTTCGAATGNAATGTTGNATCGTCTTGGAAGGTGGAAAAGCCGCCCCANCCTATGCCCAACTGCCCCAAGAAGAANAGAAAACAATGTTCATCTCCCGCACATCGATGNGGACCAAGAGAGGAGCTTGGCCAAAAGAAGAACTGAATTTGGTAGACATTNACCTCAGNAGGGGCTCCGGCATCCANGTTGTGTGCCGCCGTGGGCGCTTGTTTCATACATCAGTGCACTGCTTCACTGATTTCNCCCCGCTCCTCATGGTTCACGCCCACGCCTCCCATCGGTTCTCGAACAAAGTACAGCACGGGATCCCGATAACAGCGCCCAAACGGCCCTTGGCATCCGACGAATGAATTGAGGGCACCATCACCGTCACATAAATGGTGACAATTCAATGTCCACCCCTGGAAAGGCGCTAGCGGCGTGCGGCGTGTGTCAGGGTATATAAACGAGGCTCCGAACGAAACGAGATTCTGCATTCAGNGCACCGCCCCACCGAAAANTCCNCCNGACCTTCTCCCNCCCCTCGCAATGGTCCGCGTNCTCAACCACGTCGCTATNGNGCTGACTGCCTCGCCTCTCCTTTCTCTGGCGATANCAGTGACNGAGGCCATCGCCTCGNGGAGGGAGNTATCGACGCTGAATGCCCTTGCGACCCGCTTCCCCTCCGTTCTGGGNCAACTGAACTCCACCGGTGGCACTCTCCTTGCGCCGACCAANGATGCCATCTCCCAGTATATGCAAGACGCCGGGGTGAGCGACCTNTCGAGCGTTACAGAGGCTACNGCTNGGGAGCTCGTCTCTTANCACATTCTCCCNCTCTCCTTGCGGAGNACCGACCTCGACAAGCAAGGCGGTGCTNTGGCNGACACCACCCTCCTGAGTGACAGCCTNGCCAACCTCGAAGGGTCNCCCAACGTNGTTTTCGCCTCGTCATTCGGCAGTACNGGTCAGGAACAGGCNCCAAGCGGATTGAAGATCTATTCCGGTGTTGGTACACCATCCAATGTCACCGTACCAGATGTGGCCTTCGACAATGGATTCTTGCACGTACTAGATAGGTGCGCTTCGTTCCTTCCGCCCTGATGCTGNTACAGGGANTCGATTGGCACTATGCACAATNCTAACATACCACNGATNTTANAGGGTCCTCAACTTCCCCCGACCNTGTACTCAGACTGCGGAAGCCGCCCGGCTNTCTACCCTCCTTGACGCCCTTCAGACTGCCAACCTCACGGAATTCGTGGACACCACTCCCAAGTTCACCTGCTTTGCTCCCACTGACGCCGCGTTTGAAGCGGCCGGAATCGATGTTAAGGCGCTGACCCAAACTCAACTCGTTGATGCNCTGAAGTACCACAGCATCGTTGGGGATGTCGGATATTCGACTGCGTTTGAAGACGGCAGGGAGTACCAGACTCTCTTGGGTATCCCCGTCACTGTCCACAAGCGGGATAACCANCTCTTCATCAACGACGTCGCCGTGCTGCAAGGAAATGTCATCATGTCCAACGGAGTTGCACATGTACTGAGCGGAGTNAGTACCTCTCCGANTCTGCATCGCTTCGTGGACAAGAGCTTACAGAGCNACCCGCNATAGGTTTTGTCACCGCCCCCAGGCGCAGTCCCNTCGACCTCGACCACTTCTTCTGTGACCCGTTCCCAAACTACTGTAACAAGNGTTCCATCCTCAAGCACGACCGGCACTCCNGGCTCTTCCACTGGCGGTAACTCGGCCGTTGCTCTGGGCAAACCTGGNGTGCTTGCTGCAGCTTTGGTNGCGNCATTCTCCGCTTTCTTGTTTCTGTAATGTNCCTTGACGATCACGACTCNCGACCTTGATGCGACCTTGAAACTTTCAGATGCCATGAACGATGCTTACGNCTTACTACCCTTTTNTGCTGTATGTACAATACGGNCACGGTATCAANNCATNNTGTTTCACTCCTTCCAATAGTCCATCCCTGTNTATGCNTCGTAGCGTTTCAACAGAGACGCGACCTCTTTTGCCGTCAAGAACCGATTCGCAAGCAAGACCTAGAAGGAAGANGGTTCGTCAGTTGGATANGTACGAGCTNCTTGGNTGCGGANGATACGAACAAGAAGCCAATATCGCAATGCATCCCAACCCGCTGCCTTGTGTATCATCTTCCAGAANTCGTCGAGNAAGGACGTNGCNCCCTTGTAATAATTGGCTATGAAATGCGTGCTACAGTGAGGGCCNNGNAGGGTTANAGCAGAGCTCTGGGATATCTGNAAACATGACTGACCGATTGAGAAAGATCCACCTCGCCCACAGGGCATGCATGACNTTATACTCATCCTTNACNTCATCGTCTTCGAATATCTCNTCCTCTCCTTCNAACACNGCCCAAGCCAGNACACCNTACTGNTCCATNGGCAGGGTATTCAGAAGATCATACAANGTTGCTCCACCAGGACGACANGAATAGTATATCGTCTGNCCGCCNGGGTATATAGGCTCTGCTGGTAAATAGGGCTTCCGCGCTGACGGCCCTAGGATATTATCAGGGGGAGGCGGAGTTGGGTATCTTTTCCCGTCTGGTCCGACNAAAGCACTGGGTGGCATGCGAGCNGTCGCCGTGGTAGTGCTTCGNCCTGTGGTCGAGGTTGCAGTTGCTGTCATAGAGTGTGAGCGGAAGGAGGACCCTGACGTGCTTGGGGTTGGCTGGTATATCGGCATCTTGCCTTTGCCTTTGAAGTCANGGAACGNTGTTGGNGATAGAGGGGGTGGGGCGGGTGAGGCACTAGTTTGNGGAGTAGGGGATACGGGCGGGAGACTGGCAGGCTCAGCGGAAGGCGACGCCGTCCTTTCGGGAGGAGCAGGGGAAGATAGGGCAACGAATGGGAATAATGTCTCNCTTCGTTCNACNGGAGCCAGGCCAGGCGTGGAANGAGTACTNCCGGCNNCCTGCNGNGGAGATTTTGANACCGAANNGTCGACATTCTCCTGNCCNTCGGCTTCGGCGTCCCGATGNTCAGCAGGAANNGCCTCAGGTATCAGNATAGTGACACTCCACTTTAGACGGTTNAGCTAAAGNNTGACCAAANAAANAAGTNANGGNCTCACCGATTTGGCTTTATGCTCGTCCCACTCGACGAAGAGTTCGTCATGATCCCAAGACAGATGCTTGGCCAGCAACTCTCGGTTCGGAAACACCCCGTGNAGTGAGCATATAGGGCACCTCCAATTCNTCAAATGTANTTNATGCTCAACATTGTCTTTATGCTGGTAACGTACACTCAGCGATATCTCCCCACGGTCCCTCCGCATCGACACTCCGAGAGACTGNCACGCAAGAAGGAAGCATTTNCTNAGGTTGCGAACGAGGAATGGCAAATGTCGAGTTTCCTGAAGTCGCACGGAAGTAAGAGCAAGTGCCGAGATAGCCGATANCAAACTTGGTGGAAAAGAGTTCTTGTTGTATTCGGAGTCGATTTGCGGTAGTGGAATGGAAATCGGGGGAGGAGAGTCCAGGATGATCAGTTCCGGTGGACCGAAAGGTCGCAGTATGGGAACACCCAGGTCTTCCTGCTTGACATCGAGGACATANTCGTCTTCGGAATCTTCTGCAGGATTGTTTGGTGTCTGATGACCGCTGGTTGACGACGAATCGCTCTCGTCTTCATCGCTCTCATCGGTTTCGCTATCGCTATCNGTCTCNACTATGTTGACCTTTCTCGCNGCTTTTACGAACGTCCCTCTGTTTACCTCTTATTAAGTATANTTTACAGACAGGAGAGGATGTCAGCTCACTTGCTATTCGCCGCAACCTTTTTCAGCACGGTTTTCTGTCGCCCCACGTAAGGTACCTCGGGAGAGAGCACAGCGGCAGTAGGCAACGTGCGTGCAGCGCTCTTTTGTGCCGTTCGCGGTCGACTCTGAGTGGGCCGTGCAGNGNTTTCCTCACCATCCANATCCATCCCCGACTCATCGCTCGAGCTCGACGACGGTGCCCTACCCATCACTCGGGAAGCACTTTTCTGAGCGCGCCGTGCCTGTGGNAGGCGAGGAGGCTCATCTTCTACTTCCATCGGAGACTCTTCGCCCGAACTTGACCGCTCCTCCGCACGAGGNCCTTCCTCAACGACCTCTCCGCCGATTCTGAGATCCAGTTGCTTGTCTACCTGTGCTGCCGGGNGATTTGGGCGCTTCTCAGGTTGCTTTATAGGCATCCGCNACGGGTTAGGGNGATGGTGCACAGTCGCAATCCTTGCAACCCTGCGCGGAGCTGGGACATTATCGTCAGCGAAGGTGCCTGCCTCTCTNGCACGTTTGTTGGACCGGACCCGATTCTCATGAATTTCGTCTTGGTCGTCCCANGGAAAGATGTGCCTGTTCACAGTCTTTGATACATGCATAACCGGGCTGATAGCCTTGGCGCTGGTACCTGTGGGAGCCGAGCGAGGCTGGAAAACGTTCGACATGGTCCTCTGCGCATGCGATCCGGTTGTACTTTGCGCCGACTTGACTGCCCTGTGCACTGGCCCACCCGCCTGTGCGCTGCTTGCCCCTATTGCTGAATTTGTGCCTGAGGGCTAGCGTTAACACTTTTGCGACTGTCTTCAAGGCAGGAGACCTACCTAGGACCCGCTTTACTTGAGCCATTCTTTGAGCAACGGGCGCGCGATTCGCCTCGATTTCTTGCCTTCTCTGCTGTGCATGTTGTTGGAACTCGCGCACAAGCTAGTATCGCGTCAATCTCGTGGTCTACGACCGTTCACGCATTCCCGCCCAATGACTATTCGTGCTACTTACTGAGGTTGCCTTCAGCGGTGCCCTTCCCGCGTTGTGTCCTGGGCCACCAACTGTGCCGCCATCCCTCCGGGGTACATCGGTCCTTACGGTAGACGACAAAGTCCTTCGAGCATCCGAACTGGGAGGGTCTCCCGCTCGACGCTCGTCTCTTGAACTTGGACCAGCAGTTGCATTATGGTACCTCGGATCGCGACTGTACTGGCAAACATCATCGATATCAGTCAGCGGTTGCAGGTCGGCTGAGATACAGAACCGACATCTCTGCTCATCGTGTCAGTGTCGACGCGAACGGCTCTGTTTGGTAAACACGATGAGGAAAGAGGACAAGAGGCATTCGGAGATTGCCGGTGTTGATGACCGCTGTTTGCGCGCCTACGCAACTCGTTCAGAACCACGACAAAGCCACGGGTCGTTCTGGGTACCGCCTCGCCACGACCGAGAAACCCGCTATACGCATAAATCAGGTCTGATTTTCGGGGAAAGTACACTATCTGTTACTTGAGGAAGCCATCCATCTGCCGAAAATCCACCAAAGCCTCCCCAAAGGCTCCTATCAGTTGCAGGAGAAGACGCACAAAGCACTTCGCTCGGCTTCCCAGCATTCCAATTTCCAACAGATTCTTGTCACGACGAGTGCCTGGGGGAGGCATGTGACTGGCATGTGAGCAGATGGTTCGCTACTGCTGCCAGTTGGCTTCTCTATCACCCGGACACTCGCATGGGCTGTCGTGAGTGAGATGTTAGGAACCTACTTTACGACCGGCTAGCGCTCGCTTGGCTGACCAACCCCTGCAGACATCCTGAAATTGGAAAGCCGTATTGCACCCTGGCTTGCTTAAATATGGATCCAGCAGAGTCTATCTGTTCGTTCTGACCGCATTCATCGGAACGAATATACTCCTGTTGCGATCCGTGTCCCGTTCGCATGGATGACTTCCGTTTCGCGATGGATGGGATCAACCTCCCATCTGTCCGCTCCTGCGAGAAGCATGGCGCAACACCAACTGCGACGAAACGTCTGCCTGATATGTCAGATGGACATGGGTTCTTTCCAACATTTATCTACCGCGCTCTGTGAAGCTATGATCCCACTCCACCCAACCCATCTCCCCCTCCTTCCTAGGTGTCCGGTACAACCGACATGGCCTTCTCATTGGGAGCCTGGACATTCCTCGCCTGCCTTCTGGCATCCCCTGTTCTAGGAGGACTACTCACCGACCCCTCACAACTGCGGAAGGATTATGACTTTATCGTCGTCGGCGCTGGAACCGCCGGCAATGTAATCGCCAACCGCCTTTCCGCCAAGGGTCATAAGATCCTCGTCCTTGAAGCAGGTGTCACGTATGTATCCAGTCTACCCACCCTCGCAAAAGATGGTCTGACGATTGGCCTCTCCGCAGTGACGAAGGTGTCCTCGCCGCCCATGTACCATTCCTAGGTCCCACTCTGACTCCGGGGACACCATATGATTGGAATTACACCGTCGCTGCGCAAACCGGGCTCGACGGGCGTGCATTCCCCTACCCACGAGGAAAGATCCTGGGTGGCTGCTCGACAGTCAGTAAGTGGAACCGCCCGTATCTCTATCCATATAAAACGCTGACACCAGAGCCTCGCAGACTACATGGTTCACCAGTTCGGTTCGTCGGAGGACTACGACAAGCTTGCTAGGGATACTGGGGACTCCAGCTTGAGCTGGTCGAACATGCGGAAGTTCATCTACCAGGTGCGCCCCCTTATCTCTGTGCCAAGCCCCATAGTTCTGATCCCCGAGTGCAGCACGAGAAAATCGTCGCTCCCGCTGACTTCCACCGTACCGAAGGAGAGTACATCCCCGAGAACCACGGCACAAATGGCACGGTCTCCGTGAGCTTGCCAGGAAACCCTCAGGGTATTGACAAGCGGGTGATTGACACCACCACGGAGCTCGCCAGTGAATTCCCCTTCAGCCGTGATATGGGCGGAGGAGATGTTCTCGGAATTGGTTGGACGCAGAACTCTATCGGAAACGGAGAGAGGAGCAGTTCCTCGACGAGCTATCTCGCTGAGGCGCTGCAACGAAGCAATGTTGACGTCCTCCTCAACGCCCATGTGACGAATCTTGTTCAGACAGGGAAGCCTTACTTGCCATGGGGAAACAAGGCCCCTGCTTTCCGAGCGGTCCAATTCTCCCAGGGACCGGGAGGTAGGCAAGACCTCTGCAATCTGTTACATGGTTACTGATATCAACCCCGTACTAGCTCCTGTTATCAAGGTCACCGCCAAGAAGGAAGTCATTCTTTCCGCTGGTGCAATCAACTCCCCTCAAATTCTCCTCCTTTCTGGAGTCGGCCCCAAGAGGGACTTGCAGGGNTTGGGCATCCCCGTCATCCCTCGATAACCCATCTGTNGGTCAGAATCTCCACGACCATGTTCTCCTCCCCAACATCTTCCAAGTCCGGGGTAACGAAAGCTTCGACCAGATNTTCAGGGATCCTGCCCTNGCAGGNGCTGCCGTAGAACAATGGTCGAACAACCGCACTGGCGTTATGGCTAACGGCGTTACGAACAACTTGGGNTTCTTGAGGCTTCCTTCCGACGCTCCCATCTTCAGCACCGTGCAAGACCCCGCAACTGGCCCCAAGGCATCGCACTGGGAGCTCATCGCCCTGGTACGTTTATATTCCTCCTNGCCNCCTGCTCGTTCTAACGCGGTGCTGTAGAACTTCTGGTTGAACCCTGGCGTCCCTCTCCCACCAGCTGGCAACTTTGTCACTTTCATCTCCGCCCTGATCTCTCCTACATCTCGAGGCTTCGTCAAGTTGGCATCTTCCGACCCCTTCGCGGCACCCATCATCGACCCCAAGTTCCTTACCACACAGTTCGACATCTTTGCTCTTCGCGAGGCTGTGAGAGCTGTNAAGCGCTTTGCCAGCGCTGATGCATGGAAGGACTACATCGACCGNCCATTCGGTGGTTTGGCCTCGACTTCGGACGCCGATATCGANGCGTATGTGAGGGTCCAGTCAACGACTGTGTTCCACCCTGTTGGTACTGCTGCTATGACCGCCAAGAAGGCCAAGACTGGAGTTGTNGACCCCGATTTCAGACTGAAAGGAGCAGAAGGATTGAGGGTNGTCGATGCCTCAGTTTGGGTGAGTNNAATGTATATGAACGCTTTCACTGTGCTTACAAGCNTTTTCTCTTTAGCCCACCATTCCCAACGCACATACCCAGGGCCCTACATANCTCCTTGCGGAGAAGGCTGCTGAAGTCATNTTGGCGTCANACTAATTTATTGNTATATTTGCCTGAACTATGCTATTCAATATGTCTGGTCGTCATTCCTTCTATACCACACTCATTTGTTCATTGGACTTCGGAGCCCTTATGTTTTTTTGNTGCCTTCCTATCGCAATCCTCTCGTTACCGTACAATCCTGAATGCAATAATACTTCANATCTACCNCAGGCGCGTACTCCTCGTGCATCACGTCGACGCGAGGCGACGGTCAGCTGGTTAGATACCCACGATCAGGAGGGGGTGAAGTTGGAAATTTGCGCTCGTCAGACGTCGTACGAGCTCTCTGTTNTCCGCACTATGCAGGATCGTTCTTCTCTGTTTCCGTATCTGCGTCCACCCAGGCCTCGCCAGGATCAACGATCATGAAGAAACAGCGCTCCTCGTAGATTTGAAGTCCGTCAAGCTTCCNAGTTCAACGAAGAGACANCCATCCTCTCCCTTGGACCGCCGCCTGTCCCTCTCTTCTTCCAGGTAAGATTGACACCTGTTTGAATATGTAGTAGCAATCTCAATCACNNTCCAGCGAAGTTCTGCGAATGCCTTTCTGTCGCCGAAGAAGGAGGAGCGTTTGTTCTNAATGGTCCGTGCGTGGGCACATGACCGCCGGTTACGGCAAGGACCGCGCCGAAGCAACGCCGATTGGCTGAGGAATTGATGCGGCGTGGGAATGTCTCAAAAACCATGACTGCCAGGTCACAGGGTTTCGAGATCACGGTTGTCCGTGACCATCACGCCCCCCCATATCACCACCCCTCTCTGCCCCTGCCCACTGATCTCACCGCATCGCCTGCAGCATCGTCCTCGCCGAGCGACTCAGCGACCAGGCATTTGTGACAGCGGAGAGAATCGTAGAGCCCTTTGACGAACAGCGACAGCGGCGTCCATTTGTTGAGCTCGTTATCTCTCACAGCGAGCAGTAAGCGCATATCCCAATCGACAGTCGGGGACCAAGAACCCTCGTATTCCCAATTGTCACAAAGACCCAGTCTCGTTCAGAAGATATACAATGTCGTCGGCTGCACCAGATCAAGCGGTTGCCCAGCCAGTGGCTCCAGGCGCCGCCCCTGCCCAACCCAATCAACCACCCGTTGGTGTGCCTCTTGGGGCGCCTCCAGCAGACTACGCAAATTCACTACCGTTTTCAAACCTTGAGCCCGCACAGCTCTTGAAGATCTTGAAGTCAATCCCTGGTGTATTCAATCAGGTGTGTATTGGCTGCGTCCAGCGTATGAGTGGCTTTCCGGAGGGCTGCTGTGCTCCTCTCTGTGGCGTCTCCTACCACTGCGCCCTCTTGCTTGAGTGCGAAATGGCCTAAGCGTTCCAGAAGAGGGCGCTTCGTGGCTCCACGTGACTGCTAATTAGCGCGTCGCCCAGAGCACGAGCACGTACGCGAACGGTCACGGGAGATCAGCAGGGCTCTGACACCACGAGCGCCCGCGCCGATTTAGCTTTCATTTCCCTCCCCAATCCTCGTCCCGTGACTCACCCTTTTTATCTTCTATAGATGGACAACCCCAACCAGAAGCAGGATGCAGCTCAAGCCCTCTCCAACCTCTCCCAGAATCCCTTCCCCAGTCAGCACGGCATTCCTGTCCAGTATCCTCCTGGTGCCCCTGGAATAAACGACCCTGGCCCATCCTCCCACCCTCGCGGGCCTCCCAATCTTGGCCAGTTGAGCGCAGTGGCAATGCAGCAGCAACCTCCTCAGCCCCAAGCACCTACCGATCCCTCTAAGGCACCTGTTTCCGGCGCTGTTCCTCCTGCACAGGACAATGCAGGCGCACCGACATCTGCAGCCTCTTCACCCAACGGTGCCACTCCTGGCCCCTCCACGTCGTCCCGCCGAGGGCGCAATCCGGCCATTGGATCTGAGGAATGGCAGCGGCAGAGGAAGGACAATCATGTAAGTCCGTGATGGCATTGCATTGGACGTATACTCATTTTTCTGTAGAAAGAGGTTGAACGTCGCCGGCGAGGGAATATCAACGAGGGTATCAATGAACTTGGCCGCATCGTGCCGAATGGAACTGGCGAGAAGGCCAAGGGTGCCATCCTCGCTCGTGCCGTTCAGTACATCCACCACCTTAAGGAGAACGAGGCCCGCAATATTGAGAAGTGGACACTGGAGAAGCTCCTCATGGATCAGGCCATGGGCGACTTGCAGACCCAACTCGAGGAGATCAAGAAACTATGGGATGAGGAACGCCAGATGCGCATGCGACTCGAGCGAGAGTTAGAACTCGTCCGGGGCCAAGGANTTGGAAAGGAGGATCCAACGGCCGCTAAGCGACGAAGCGAGGACGGTGTCGAAGTATCCGCCGAAGGTGAAGCTGACCGTGAGGGCAAGCGCCAGAGGACGGATTGATGTTCCTCGTGCCTCCTTTTCTCCTTGTCTCTGCGTATGCCCACCTTTTCTCTCCACCATTGCCTTGTTACTTATTCCTTTCACTCAATGACNGAACCTGTGTATTAGTATCNTTTGTTCTNCCGTGCTACCGTCCGGCCTTTTNCCTGAGCGTCCTCTCCCATTTTCCTAGCCCGCNTCACCAGTGTACATTCCAGCACTTGAGCAGATCCCGATTCTCTTCNTTCGATTACCAGCTTGCGACATTCGGNNCTATGTTTCCGTCTCAATGGACAATGCAATTGTTGTACGACCGTACATCCTCAGTTCATGCNGAACACTGACGAACGATCCCTTTGATTCGCTTCCTTTTCAGGCGGCCAACGATGTGGGAGTTGCNTTGCATTGCGTTCTCATGCAGTNGCACCTTCCATGGACCCAGGTGGGCGTCAGAATATCAAGAAGGCCCGTTACGGAGGCCATACGGCATTGAACGCCTATTTGGCGCGACGGCGCATGATCGGGTGCAGGCGAGCATGGTGGGGCACCCTCCCCACCGTNCTTTCCTCGCGTACTTNNCAGACCAGGCGCTTCATAACCGCTGCTCTCCTCGTNTGNCAGCGTCTCTCACGCAGTGGCCATTTCTTTTTCTATGCTAGATCGTGCACGCGCTTGAAGGGAGANGTGCGCTACCTNGCTGGGAAAATCTGAGGTATGAATCATGTCTGTCTNTCCTGATACGAATTACCCGCGTTTNTAGATGTCAATGACGGCCTAGAGCCTTCTTGGAACGCATAGGGGGTGTATGAGAATTTATCCAATGGTTCTCTTGATANATCAGCAAGTCGTTTGCTCACTCCGTCGTGTCAGCATTTCCACTGGAAGGCGATAATTCTTCCAGCTCTTGGAGTATTACAAGCCTACCGGGAAGACCTAACCGCAGTGAAACGCNCTGTATCTTGCTNCTGCNNTTTACCCCATCGGANAGGNAGTAGCAGGATCCTGANCCTATCTTGGGTTGCGTCAGCTGTCTCCNAATCTGCATCCAGGGTTTCGAATCCACCATCCCATTTCTACTCCAGGAATCCAGGTTCTCCTCANGGCATCCAGGTCAAGGCTCGAGATCCCCAGGTACTCCACGGTCACTANAATTCCGTGTACCGCCGGAACCCATTCAATCCGGCCCATTCATCTCGCGGGACGCAGAGAACCCACACGAGAAAGGCATCCACAGCTCGACGCACTTAAGAACTCAGCCTTCACCCCGACTCCGATGCTTTCACTTCCCTTTCTCCATTCATAGGGTGACCAGGCGACCTTGTCTGCAACGTTCAAGGGTTGTGACGGGAATGAGGGGACTCATAAGTGAAGCATAGCTTTGACGCGCCAGTATCACGGGTC
The DNA here is from genome assembly GCA_027627275.1 of Coprinellus aureogranulatus. NCBI lineage: Eukaryota > Fungi > Basidiomycota > Agaricomycetes > Agaricales > Psathyrellaceae > Coprinellus > Coprinellus aureogranulatus. The sequence continues at coordinate 13,262 of JANDKE010000423.1, forward strand.
TGCGTGTACAAACAGTACTCCGCTGGAAGCCCAGGTTCTGAGGCATTTGAGGGTTTATGACGGTATGTTTAATCATCAGCTGCCCGAGTTCCACACGTTATCTCGAGAAGACCTTCGAATCGACATGCCCTGGCCACGGGGTCGTATTTACGACTTCATGAAAGCGAACCCTGGATGACGCTCATCTCTTTAAGACGCCGGAGTCCTTCCTCGAGACACTACCTTTTGGTATGTCCTGCCCGGCTGCAACAAGATCCTTGAGATGCATGCGCAGCATCTTCATCTTCTGGGCACATGCGCTTGGACTTTTTCTCGCACTCTCGGGGTCGGTCTGGAACGCCGGTACGCGATCCAGGGTCCTGCCAATTTCAGCCAACTGAATGACATTCATCGCTTCGAACAAAACGACTATCTGAGTCCCTATTAGTCGCCCTGCCCGATTCTGTTTGGCTCAGTCCCGTCCGGCCCATACAACCCAGGTGCGGAGATGAACTTGCACGAATGTTACTCCACTNAGNCGNATACTACAAACATTGGAAATCCAAATGCTGCTTGTATGCTCCGGCCCTCCGCTTGTANAATACATATGCGATATGCCTGGCTTTACAAAAGGGAAAGCGGAGTTTGGCCGTGGAAGCCACGGAAAACGCGCAGATCGCTCTCCAGAAACGTACGGCTGAGCGGCAAGGGTAGCTCCAAATGCGGTTACACAAGGACCCACACCCCCCGGTAGTGTGGGTNTCGTNCCTCTGCCTCCGGGCGCTTGCTATCNCGGCGGCGCAACNNAGGACGCNACACACACCTCATAGACGCCCAGTGACCAGAGCATCAAGAAGAAGTCGGACTGGAGACGGGTCNTGACCGCGTTGTCTGCGTGCACGGCTGCGTTTGGGCGCTAATTATAGCGCTTCTGAGCCTAGGCCCAGTACCAAGACGCGCCTGAAGCGTAAATGGTGAAGGTGTGATCAGATTGAACTTTATCAGCGTTAGCTCATTCCGACATAGGATTAATGAGACTAAAAGCACATACCATCTCACAGCATCGTCCCGTGGTAAGGTCATTATTAACAGAAGCCTCTGGTACGGGTATGAAGGGATGTTCACTCCATGACGACTTCNTGTTGNNGGCACTTCTATACGTTATATCACACAAAGCTCACAGAGAATGACGTTCCAAAAAGAGGTACGCATCCTCCACGCTATCGGAGCTTGATGNACTTCCATTCTTCTTTGTGCGCTCTAAACGAGGGGGGCTGCTGGTAAGATGCACCAGCCAAGAGATAAGAAGTCGCGAAGNNACGCGCAGCGATCTTACGGGTGCGCCAGTCGGCANGTCCTCTTCCCGATGAACATCCATGTGCGTGAANCCACTTCCCGCCCTTCTAATTTGCGCTCAGCTCGGAAGGTGGCCGATNTCCGNNGCAGAAGCAGGGCTAGAATTGACANAGAGGGTTGAGTGAAGCNTTCGGGTATGGGGATATTGACGTCATTTCAGTTGGATGAGCGAACGCGGGCGACTGAACGGGTTCAAATGCCTTCCGTTCGGTGACCGGAGACAATGGAANTCGCCTTTGAGGGCTTTGANGTGGAGGTATATCAATACGATCTGCACGGGAGNGTGCCTGGGGCCATCGGAGGCGAATATCGCCGCNACNCNCNGNGCNACGGTGCTCGTAAGGTGGAAGCAGGGTGTTTATTCTGCTCACCNGTGCCTTGATATGAGTCACGACATTTCTGTCGAACTCGTGTGCCATTTACAGGCGCNNGAAGGAGNCACATCCCCAACGAAGCCAGTGATTTTCCGCTTGGCTGACGGTGGCGATGTGATTTATTGTAGAATTTCGACGTTCCAAGACGAATTCCTCCTGGGAACTTTACCACTCAAATCGTGGAGATCGGAGGGCTGTCAACGATTNNACCAGAAAGTCGCCAAAGTCGACGAGCTGGAGAGAGTTTTGACGCTGGCAGNAGGGAATCCGGGTACCNGGNAGCAGGGTTCTCAATTCGGAAGCATCTCGTGAGGATACGGGGAATTGTGCAGGCATCTGAGATGGTGACTCTCTTCGCCACCAAGGAGGCCCTCAGCNGCTTCTGGCNGCTTGAGAAAGNGTGTCTCTTCNCCAGGTTCTGGATNACAAACNGGTATGGAAACCAAAAAAACTGGTTGACATGTCGTCTGAAATCAACTTCCCGTAAGCTTGTCATGTTTGTGACATATTCTNCGAACGTAGATAGACTAACCCTGAAAATAGCCAAGCTAATAGAAGTGAACTTCTCCTTACTTAGGCTAAACACCGTCAACTTCGTCTCCGAGGACGCCTTTCGTTTGTTTGCTCGTTTTAGTTGGGACCCACCGGGCAACAGTTGCTTCCGCGCCGGGCTCGGACGCGTCCGTAACCGAACGCAGTTAAGCGCCGGTGGCGCAGGCCAATTATCCGCCTTGGTGACGGGGCAGAGACCTGCAGAGACGGCTTCAACATNCCTTTGAGACCATTTACTGCGGAAAATGAATAAGCTCTGGACAGTAAGCCGTAAGGTATCGACTCACCGTACCGATGGCCGTTATCTGGCGAGAGAGTAGTGGGGCTGAAAATCACAGACCCAGCAAAGCGAGAGAATTGGAATGAATGGAACGTTCTTCGCTCGCGTATGCGGACGGGGTGGCAGGCGTTTGACCGGAGGTGGACCCAGAAAAGGGAGGAGCTGGAAGATCCCGTTGCCCAAGCGATTCGGGTGGGAACGAGGTACCCGCATTTGTGCTGGCACATTGCCTCCGCGGAGGACATAAGCTCTGTACCAAATGCACTTCGGTTTGGGTAAAATTCTTTGACATGAAATCGTATGGTGCCTAGCGATCTTCCACAGCTTCACGACAGCCTTGAACGTGGCCTCTGAAGCCGACGAAGCTCCCCCGACCGTATACTTTGCTCGCCTATCCCCTCAACCGCCACCGCCTCTTACCCTCGACCTCCTCCCTCCCCCATCTTGCCGACATGGCATGTTGTGTTTCAGATCCATCCAGCTCCGGCAATGGGGCTCGCACAGTCCTCGATGATGACCCCCTCGCGGCGATTACCGCACCGCCACAAGACGAAACCCCTGAACAGCGCCAGATCAGGGAGAATGCAGAGGCAGAGGCGAAGAGGATCAGCGACGAGATTGACGAGAGACTGCGACGAGAGAAGGAGAGCGACAGAAAGAAGAAGAGACCCGTCAAGCTGCTGCTCTTGGGTACGTGCCCCATCGAACATTCGTCACATGTTTGTATGGTATTGACATGTCCACGCGCGACAGGTCAGAGCGAAAGCGGCAAAACCGCGACGCTGAAGAGTACGTGCGCATATACCCCATCGTTATGCCCAAATTTGACTTGGTGTTATCTAGACTTTCAACTGACATATGCACGGCGAGAATGGGCTGAAGAACGTACAGCATGGCGTTCAGTCATATTCCTCAACCTAATACGGAACGTGAACCTGGTTGTCGAGCACCTCACAGCCGAAATGTCGGACTACCCGGTGGTGGACCATAGTGACTCGCAGGAAGAGATTAACAGGCCACGTACACTCCCTCGCCTCAAGTTTACCGACGAACATCGACGGCTAAGAACCAGTCTGGCAAAACTCATCGAACTACAACTTGACTTGGAACGTCGTTTGGGTTCCGCAAGTCTGGAAATGTGGTCGACGACGGAGAACAGCGCAGCTCCTTTCCAGGATATGGAAAACGGCACGGCTTCACGCAAGGGCCGCATCAACGAGTTCTCTATTAACTCTACCAATGGCTGGAAGACGGCTCTAGATAAGTTCAAGAGCAGCCGGAGCAGGGCAGGACAGTCGAGAGCGGACGCTACGGAAGGGGAAGGTGGCGACAGCCCGGTTGCGACGTCCCCATCATCTACGTCGCGTGAGTGGGAGGACGACATCGGAGAAACACTGGGCAATCTGAAGGAGGATATCAAAGCGTTGTGGGAGGATACTACTGTCCAGGAGGTGCTGGCTCGACGGAAAATCCGCCTGGAGGATATGCCAGGATTGTATGTCGTTTCCCTGCTTCTTGGTCCTCGTTTCTTACCCTTCTCCGGGCAGCTTCATTATCGACTCGGAGAGAATAGCTTCAAGATATTACCAGCCAACAGACGAGGACGTCGTGAAGGCTCGACTGCGGACACTCGGTGTCCAAGAATACAAGTTTATATTCGACCATGGTACTGTGGTTCGAGCAGTCCAAAATAAGCCCCTGACTCACAAGCGTACAGGACGGACTGTCGGACAGGAATGGCGAATATACGACGTTGGCGGAACCCGGAGCAGTGTATGTGCCTCTAGTATCCTCTTCCTCGCGATACTGACTGCCGGGTCCTCAATAGAGAGCGGCATGGTACCCGTACTTTGACGATGGTAAGTCTTCCGTTCCTAGAGAATCGGTCTGCCGCTTATGCCTTTTCATAGTCGATGCCATTATTTTCTTAGCGTAAGTCACTGGCCCATCCAAGGATGCGAACGAAGCTAACAGGGGCCATTCTCTTATCTAGACCGAGTCAGCCATTCTCCTTCTGCTCGCCCTTCCACTGCTTACTCCTTTACTGCAGTTTCACCTTTCGACGAGAAGCTAGCAGAAGATCGGAAGGTGAACCGACTAGAAGACAGCTATCTGCTTTGGGCATCAGTATGCCAGTGCAAGCTCCTTGTCAAAGCACAGCTCATTCTGTGTATGGCTTCTTCTCGCTACCACACCCTCTGCATAGAGCTAACATCTGGTTAACGACGCATATAGTCCTCAATAAGTGTGATCTGCTTCGTGCCAAGCTCCAGCGAGGGATCCGGATACGAGATTCGGTACCCAGTTACGCAGAGCGCCGCAACGACTTCCAAACAGCCACCAAGTGTATGTACTATCTTCGGCCTGCATATCGCTTTACGTCGACCTGACGCTGATCGGCGTCCTTGCCCATCTGTTCAATAGACTTCCAACAGCACTTCAAAGAGATAGCTCGGAGAAATTCGCCCACACAACGGCCCTTCTATGTGCATCTCACTGCGGTCATTGTGCGTGGTTCAGTTTCTTTAATCATACAACCTCGAAGGGCCTCGGTGCCTGGATGGCTACCCCACGCGCTTCCCATGATTTCGGTTCTTTGGACTTTCCGTTTTCTACCCTTTCCTTCATCTATCAAAGCACGGACCTTCGCTGTATGCCGTCATAACAACCCGCGCATACACTGACATTTCTTCGCCTTCCTTCCGTTGTTGGTTGTACCCAGGCTGACATGCTGTTGTGATCTCTCATATAGGACACGAAATCCACTGCTGTTACTCTCGGAGCTGGTGCGTCTACGCCCTTTATGGCCTCTCCAACTTTCGCTGACTACGGCTTTCGTGAATTCTCCCTTTTGCGCACTCCAATCCTCCCAATTCCTCTCCTCATATGCTCTCATGACGACACCATGATGATCGAACTCACCCTCGAACCTGGGCCTAATCAAACCTCTCCCACTTAATACCTCTCACCTCCTGGATGCCGCGATCCCATCGCATATATGCCTACCACACATCGCCGTGCTTCGCGAACCCATCACGTATACGCCGCAACCTTACTACACTTGACATTACTCTACTGCCCACAGTCGAAGAATCGATTTTACGGGAGCATCTACGCCGTGCTGATCTCATGTAAGGCGTGTTCCATCTCATCTTACCCAGGACTCTGTTTGGCTTTCCTTCCCTCTCTCAATATAGTCCATGACCCCTCCCCATACCTCCTCTCATCTCGCGGATCGCTATCTTGCTCGGATTTCGGAATTTCTTGTTTTCTTGCTTTCTTCATCATGTCCCCACCCTCACCCCTCTTGCACGACATACCTATTCGCATCATATTTTCGTTAGTTTGGCTTCGACATCCTCATAGCATGTGGATGTCCTTTCTTTTTTTCAACTCGTATTAGGCGAATCTATTACCTTTGGCTACCTCTGCATAATGTCTGTGTCCTAGTCATATCTTGTATTCACTCTCTTTCCCTCCTTCTGCTTGACTGGAGCCGTGTAACGCATCTCCGACTAGCTTGGCGCTTCCCGATCAAGCCATACTTATAGTAAGGCTACAAGACCTACTTCCTTTGCCTTCAAAAGGTGCCCACAGCATGAGTAGAGAGAGATGTGGGTGTTGCTCGCATTGGGGATAGCGGCATAGTCTCTTTCCCCTCCGATGCAACATAGGTAGCTCCAGAGTCTCGCAGCTTGACAGATTGAGCGGCCAAACTTGGGCCAACCCTATCGAATGCTTTTGTGGTGCATCTCCCAGCCCTAGGCGAATTGACGAAGTCAGAACTGGGTGCTGCGTATTCATTTGCGAGGGAAGGACTGCTCACTTGGGGTAGATGCCTTGCCGCAGCTTCTTTGAAGCGCTTCTGCATATGGTAGTATCCGAGTGCATCCATGACACCAAGGACTGTTGGGCCATGCTTCTTCAGCAGAGCGCCGATGACATGCGAGCCAGTGCAGGCAAGCTTAATGAAAAGGCACAGAACATTGAACCTGAAATTCGAAAAGGGAAGGACGTCAGGCTTGCCGAACGCAGTAGAAGTGAAGGAACTGACCACGGAGAGAAAGGCAGTTCCAAAGCACGAGAGGAATTCGCCTGGGCCACTTTCGACATGACCCGTGTGTAATCCAGAATCATCTGCAAACCGGAAGAGTCCTCTAGCATCTTGCACAGAACTGATTGAATCATATCCGGTGAGACATAGTAATGGTGCTTGGATCGGCTTTTGTCCGCTAAAAATGCGAGGAGCGACGGCGGAAAGACGTGGAATTGTATGCCGCACGCTAAGTCCGCGACGTTAAGCACCTCTTGAGCTTGCATCCTCCCCGGTGAAAGGGCTTCATCCCAAGCGAGCGTCCTTTCGTCCAGAAATTCTGCGAAATGTCCGGCAGAAATAGATGAGGGAGCAGCGTATAAGCTCCATGGGTTGACCAGGCCTTGATCGAGGAAATCCACGATTGAGGGTTCTCCGCGGACAGCCAGTAACGGGTAATCCAGTTCGTGGTCCTCTGAGGCAACCACAGAAAGATGATCACGGTTATTCTCTACATTTTGAGCCATGTGCACGAAGCATGCATCCAGCAGACGCTTGTAACGGCCATCCCGATGGAGTTCATTGTTGTCCAGAAACCACACCATGGCTGCGTCGTAAGAAGACCGAAAATGCTTGGTACATTGGCGAGCTTTCAATTGGAAAGATTCGGATTCCTTCAATATATCGTTGAGTTGCCATTGTTGGAATAGTCCATGGTCCCAGGCCCATTCCGCCAAGTTCGGGAACCAGTGAGCGGGTGCGTCCGCGTTCGCGACACATTCGTCAATGAACCACCCCTTGAAGTCAAAGTTCAACAGGCGGTCGACGAGTTCTTCGGTGATACGGGCACCTGGAAGGTGATGGCGCCGCCAGGCGAAAAATGCGTACTTGTAGACAACTGCCAGTCTTGTCACATTCATATGTCAACCCAGAAATGGGGAGGACGTACCATTGCGACGGTCTCTGAGTGCCAGGAGGTCTAGGCACTTGCAAAGAAAACGGGTGTGGGTCATTGGTATGTCAATGAAAAACTCCCCGGCTCTTGTTGAGGTGATAAAATCCTGAAACGAGGAATGGAACACCGCCCTCTTCGTCTGAGTGAAGTTCTCGACGTCAACTATCGAATGGACACCGCGAAGAGCGCCATACGTTGCTCCGTTTGATCTCCCAAACAATGTGTCCAGGACTTGCCAGAGATCATGGCTGTATGTGATCTGGACACACATGATTTCACCGAGCGAGCGGACCATGGCATCCTNGTTTGGGCATGACTTCAANATGTCCATGTAGAGGTCCTCAAGGCCNGAGAATATGTTCGANTCTTCTCCTGGTCTGGATATCGCACCTAAGAGCTTCTTCAGTTGCTCCGGGGGAGTCGACCAGCGATTGTCNATGAACTTGATAGCAGTTGTGACGTAAATAAANTGACCACACGCCTTTTCGACAAGAAGACGGCGNATGTTAATAGATGGCCATGGCTTGCCTTCCTTCTCCATGGCTCGGGNAAAGCGAGGANTGTCGCATATCCGTTCGAACTCCTTGTCGATGTAGTGCCATATNTCTTCGTCCCGTTTCGTTGTGGGGTATAGNGGTAGNCGATCCGACATCGTCGAAAACGGTTCCTCGCCGAAAGCGGTCTTCAACCACTCTTCCGCTCGACTGCTGAGAAGTATGCAGAATGGAAAGGAGTGGGANAGCAGGGGAAGCAAAAGGTTGAGNACGAGTTCTTGCTCCTGCTCACGGTCGGATTCTGGCGGCCCAAGGCATTCGTCCAGCCCATCCACGATGATAAGCCAACGCTTGCCGTCTGTGAATTGAAGCGCTTTGCAGGGCTGTATAATCAATTTCTCCAGTTGGACAGGTGGNGCTTTGAAGAANATGGTGGGGTCANGCTGCACAGCATCCTCTACAAGGGGCTTCAGCTGGGGGATNTTGAGTGCCATCTGCAGTGCGAGGGTNGCGACAAACTTGGAGGAGTCATTTCGCTCAGCGGACGACCGGGAGAAGAAGAATGNCNCGGCTAGTTGACCTTTGGGTTCCATTTCTTGAGCAACGGTCTGTGCGATGGTNGTCTTTCCCATGCCTGTTGGTCCAAACAACCAGAGTATTGGTTTCTGCACTGATGCGTTGGNGAACCANTGCCTGATACCGATCAACGTGCCCTCTTGGGTTCCAGGATAGCACTGTGGAAACGGATATCGCTCTTGAGATTCATGGCTAGCGCCTTGGGAAGCAAAACCANATAGCTTTTCGATCGCTAGAGTAGGGGTTGGGCATTTCAAAGATTGCGGCAAAGNNNNATTCTTACCGTTCGAAGAGGTGGATGAATTCGATATATGCGTGATTGAGACNTNNTNNATGNCNAANTGACTTGCGCCTTCGAAGTAGTTNGTAGNCATNATAGATNTNGGCNGGNNGTNAGNGNAGACCAGGTNTATNCGTNCTGTNCAGCTCAGCGGTCGATAGCGGAAGCTNGAGGCGTGAGCAACACATACCATTTCAGCTTAGGTCTCGCGTTCAGGNNANAGATNNAAGAATTGGATGANANCTNNATGCNCGCNATTGNCANAAACACNNNNATCAGCGTATNTNCNACCATANGANANGCCTTGAANNGCATACAAGCAGGCNGGGGCATGATGGTGGTGCATGTTCAAGTCCAAGATGCAGATTCGCGTTGAGTCGCGCTTCATATCCGGCCATCAAAGCCGTGGGAGAGTTGTCCACATTTTCTGCCGAACCCCGGACGCGGTCACTGCAGCACTCCCCGTCATTGTCAGTGCCAGCGAGGGCTCATCTTCGGGACGTCGGTCACACCAGCGCACTACGAGGCAGAAAGTCTTCCGCTAAAATGGCCTTTGCCTCCCTCGGCCTTCGCGTAGGGCTTGCAGGACTCGCCATCCGGTCTACACCTCAACGGTATGTCGATTCGGCTCACGCTTCAATGAATATGTATATTGAACCCTTCGAAGGACTTGTTTCGTTGCAAGGACATTCTCGACACGTCCTAGCGCCTCTCTTCTCCGGTCCAAGGTCGCTACTCCGTCACTATTCCTATCAACGCGCAGGACATACGCTTCGAAAGTCCCCGAGGAACCCGCGTCTGTATCCGCGAACGCCCTTCCCGAATCCGAGAGCTTACCTCTCGACGCTGCCACTTCCGACCCTCTCGCTGCATCATCCATTACCGATGTAATCACCCAAAACATCCCCCCAATGGCTTACGGCGACCTTGCTGCACTTGGCTTGACTAGCTGGTCGCCAATTGGCATCATCGCTTGGTCTTACGAACTTATACATGTCAGCACTGGCATGCCTTGGTTCTGGACCATTATCGCCGGCTCCGCATTCTGGCGCTTCGTTTGCATGCCGTTCGCACTCAACGCCGTCCGAACATCTGCCCGGCTACGCCCTATCCAAGGGAAGATTGTCAAAATCCAGGAACGCATTACGGAGGCTCGTTCAAAGCAGGACATCGTCGCCATGCAGCGTGCAGGTCTCGAGATGAAGAACCTGTATGCCGAGGTCGGGGTCAACCCCATCACCGGCCTCATGTTGCCCAACGTCGCCCAACTCCCCATTACCATCGGTCTGTTCTTCGCACTCAAGCGTATCTGCACGCACCCTGTTGAGCAGCTCAAGGATGGTGGTGTCGGAAGCTGGTTCTGGGCCAACGACCTCACTGCCATGGATCCTTATTATATCCTGCCCGCAATCTTCACCGCCATGATCAACCTGCAAATCACTGTTGGAGGTCGGGACATCGATACCAGCGGTTCTCCCATGTCCGGCCACATCATGAACGTATTCAGGGTGCTCTCGCTCGTTGGTGTATTCTTCATGTCATCCTTCCCTGCTGGCCTTTTCCTCGGTCTCATCACCACCTCGACCATGACCATCGCCCAGAGTTTGGCTTTGCGTAGCGATGCTGTCAGGAGGATGCTGAATATCCCTATTGTCCCTGTCTCCCAGCAGGGCAAGGTACCGTCAATGCTGGAGTCCATCAAGTTTGCCCGGGAGAAGTGGCTCGAGGCACAGAGAGATGCACAGACGGTCAAGCGCCGGTAGGAATGGTACATTGGCACTTGTTGTAGTCAAAAGGCCGCTGTTCTACATAGCGGCCCAGGAGGGTTCAGTACGATCTTCGCTCATAGAGTATCCTTTACAATATCAATTCTTAATCCTGTAGGTACTTGCTCTGTCCACCACACCCCATGCTCAGTCACTCGCTTTGTCTAACTTTGAACCTCGTACAGGTTGTAGCGCCTGTCTACCCTCTTTTTCCAGTTCATTGCCCAGCAGCGTTGAACGAGGAGGGTAGCCGCTTCCCGGATCAGTATTGATGGGTGACTAATCAATGGCCGGTCAGGGGCACCTTGCCTTTCCTTCACCCCTCGATGACGACCCTACACTTGTGGATTGCCTCATTGTCAGCGGCGTTGGCCTACCATCCAGTGCCACCACCCTGATACCCAATGCTTTATCTCTCATAACTATACCCCAAGGACGATAGCCCGAAGCACGACAGTGTAACGAACGGATAATGTCGAAAATCATTTATCGAGGACGGGAAGCACACACCTATAGGTTCGTCTGTACCACCTTTCAATGCCAATGGGTATCCTGAGCGGGTGAACGGTAGAGGTCACAGGCGCAGCTCTTTTGTTGCGTCCGATATCAACGAGCTGGTCGAGCTTCGGGCAAGGCAGAGAACCTTCCATGGAGCTTATAGTCGTACAGCGCTGGGAGCATTGGGCTATTCGCTCACTATCCTGCGACTGTTCGACAAGGCTTTCCACCGCAGTGCGTCGCACTCTATATCATATACTCTCCGCGACTCAGGTATAACCTCGCCCTTTCTCACTGAACAGTTGGACTCCTCTTCGCTGTCTTAGGCGGGCTTCTATTCATCATATCCTTCTTTCGCGCCAGGCAGTCCAACCACGACTTCGCCGACAGGCACAAAGAGGCGGCGTTCCTTGATAGCGCCATCCCAACTGTCGGACAGGATAATGGGCGCATTTTTGGTCGGCCGTTCGTAACGGCGGGGTGGAGTGTGCTGCAGGTTGCAGTGGTTGTCGGTGCGGTAGAGATTGCGCTGCTAGTCTTGATTTTAAATCACGACTATGCACAGAAGTGATGGTAGGGGGACTGCAAGGCCTTCCTTATGCTATGGATTAGGCTTTTGCTACGATAAGTAGCTAGCCCATGGTGTAAGGCAAACCGTCATGGATAGACTGATATTTAGCATGGCCTGAGGTCAATCATGATATTGAGGTCGCTCAAGGAGAGGCATGCTGCGGTCGTGCTGCGCGCCTTTTATCTCACTGTTGCTTTTTCGGACAAAGCGCGAGCTGTGTGCAGGAGATGGCGAAATTCATGCATGATGGGTACAGTCCGGTCGAGTCAGGAGTACTCATACAGGCTGGAAGCGGTCATAACAGTTAATCAAAACTGCAAAAAGGACAGAATTCGGAGAACTGGCAGAAGCAATCGGAATATGGGGAACGTAATTGCGTTCAGGCATTGATGTTGATGGGAGTGCACCCAATGGCGACGATTCCGTCTGGAAGAAAGTCAATGGTGAGCCTAAAACCGGTTTATGGGTCTGGATATAGAAGGCTTACTGAATGAATTGTTCTCGCAGCAGACGGGTTGTGCAGAGCTAGAGTGTGTGCGCAAATTAGCAGTCTTCAGAGACAAACATAACATTTTAGTCCTACCAAGAGTTGCCAGGAACGCCAATGACAGAGATGGGGCTGCAGGTTACACCCACAGGGACGTTCACGTCCTGAACGACGATGCCCAATGTAGCAAGGAGGGTCGCGATGGCCGAGTCACCGGCCTTCTGGACACTGTTGCAGCACTGGATCGGCCCAGTCGTGC
>JANDKE010000424.1:0-25711 GCA_027627275.1 Coprinellus aureogranulatus
GAACCCCGGTACAGCCCATAGGCATCGCCTCGCTCGCACGACGGCTACACGTGGTCTGCCTCCTGGCATGTCTCGCGATGCTCCAGGGAGACCTCAGGGAGAGCCCGCCAAGGCTCGTCCTCAGCACGATGCCATTCAATTGTTAGACAAGGCTGGCATTGCGACGCTTGTTCGTCTGCTTTTCTTCCCTCAGGTTCTGAAGAGGACCCTCCTCTTCAAAGTTCTCGTGAACCTTTGCGAGAATTCCAAGACCAGAACCGACCTTTTCAACCTCCTGCTCAGTATCCTCCAAGATGGCACAGGTGACCTGGCGGCCGTGGACAAAAGCTTCGCGCAAATGTCAGTGAGGGGAACAAAGCCTCAGACACCCAAGATCCCTGGCAAGCAGAAGATGGGCCATGACTACTTCTCTGCTCTCCCCCTTCCGGTAACTCAAATCGAGGCTATTCCTGACCTAATTGCCCAGAAGTGTTTGGACGCCTTGAACTTCATCGTTACTTCCAACGAGCTGGCTTCACTTTTCTTCTTGACTGAGCATGAGCTGCCCGCCGGCCTTCGAAGATCGACATCCAAAAAGGGGAAAGGCAAGGAGAAGCTCGTCCCACAGTCTCATTATCCCATCGTCCTCCTCCTTAGTCTCCTGGACCGCCAGTCTCTTCTTCGCACGCCTGCCATCATGGATTCGGTCGTTGGCCTGCTCGCAACTGTCACTCGACCGCTGACCAGCTTGAAGGATGCAAAGCCGCCTGCCACGATCACTGGCCCTTCCCTTACTGGCCAATCCGCTCCTGAAACCAGCGAGTCTGCTGCAGCGAGCGAAGCCAATCCTCCTCCTGCCACTGCTCCTGAAACCACCCCGGCCGTTCAAACAACACAACCTCCACAGACTGCAGAGACAGGTCAGTCAATTCCGCGGGATGTTTTTCCTGATATGGAACTGACCATGACCGCAGCCACGGCCTCCACGGCGCAAGTACCGCCCCCGGCACTCGAATCCGGACCGAAAATTGAGAGCGTCGAAGAGAAGGTGCTTCTCGCGAACCCGCCGCAGATTCCTCACGCCGTTCTCCGCCTCATTGTCAACATCCTCACTATCGGAGAATGTTCAGGACGAACGTTCCAGCAGAGCTTGGCCCTCATCCAGAACTTGTCCTACATTCCCGATGCCCGCGATGTCATTGCCCAGGAGCTCAAGGCGAAAGCCCAGGAGTTTGGACAAATCCTCGTCAGCGACTTGGAAGAACTGGCCAAGACCCTGCACGACGAGAACGGGCCCGCTATGACCAGCTGCATTGCTAACAAGTTCTCCCCCGCGTCCTCAACTCAGGCAAAACTGCTCCGTGTCCTCAAGACCATCGACTACATGTACACCCCGCGGTTGTCTGCATCAAAGGACAAGGAGAGGGATAAGAGCAAAGACATCGAGAAAGTCCAGACAATCTATGAGAGCTTCCGGTTCTCGACCCTTTGGAAGAAGCTGGGTAACTGCTTGGAGGTAATCGCGGAGAAACCAGATACAGAGCACATTGCGACCGTTCTTCTACCTCTCATCGAGTCGCTGATGGTGGTTTGCAAATATGTCGGTTCCACTGCCTCCTCTGCCATTGCTGCTCGTGCTTTACGTGGTTCCTCTTCACCACGGTCGCCTACGTCGCCAAAGGAGTCCATGGAAGAGCTCTTCATTTCCTTCACGGATGCTCACCGAAAGGTCCTCAATCTTATGGTTCGCAACAACCCTTCCCTGATGAGCGGATCGTTCTCTCTCCTTGTCAATAACCCGCGTGTGCTCGACTTCGACAACAAGAGGAACTACTTCAATCAACAACTCCATCGCCGACCTCACATGCGTGAGCACCACAGCACACTGCAACTGAATGTGCGTAGAAGTCGCGTGTTCGAAGACAGCTTCCAATACCTGCAGCGCAAAACTGGCGATCAGATCAAGTACGGCAAGCTCAATGTACGATTCTATGATGAGGAGGGTGTGGATGCTGGTGGCGTCACGCGGGAGTGGTTCCAGATTCTGGCCAGGCAGATGTTCGACCCTAACAATGCCCTTTTCCAACCATGCGCCGCGGACAAATTGACCTATCAGCCGAACAAGAACTCTTGGGTTAACCCGGAGCATCTGTCGTTCTTCAAATTCGTGGGTAGGGTCATCGGTAAGGCCATCTACGATGGGAGGTTGCTAGATGCATATTTCGCGAGGAGCCTGTACAGGCAGTTATTGGGCAAGCCGGTGGACTACAAAGACGTTGAGTGGGTGGACCCGGAGTACTATAAAAGCCTCTGTTGGATCCTGGACAACGATCCTACGCTTTTGGATCTCACTTTCAGTGTCGAGGCTGATGAGGTACGCTCTCCAATCTACCGAGTTTGTGATGCTAATCTGTCCCAATTTTCTAGTTCGGCGTCAACCGCATCATTCCCTTGAAGGAGGGAGGAGAGCACATTGCAGTTACCAACGAGAATAAGCGGGAGTTTGTTCAGCTTTCTGCTTCATATCGCCTCTACTCTTCCATCAAGGATCAGATTGAAAGTTTACTCACTGGATTCTACGAAATCATTCCCAAGGACCTCATTACTATCGTACGTTCCTCCTGCCTGTCTGTCGTCCAGCCTCTTACGTTGCTCACTACTTTCCCAGTTCAACGAGCAAGAGCTTGAGCTGCTGATCTCCGGCACTCCTGATATTGATGTCGATGAATGGCGTGCTGCGACAGAATACGTCGGCTACACCAGCACGGACCCCAATATCGTCTGGTGGTGGCGTGCTCTCAAGTCGTTTAACCGAGATGAGCGGGCGAAAGTTCTATCTTTTGCGACAGGAACATCGAAGGTGCCCTTGAACGGGTTCACTGAACTCCAGGGAGTTCAAGGCGTGCAGAGGTTCTCCATCCATAGAGCATACGGCGAGAATGATAGGCTGCCCCAAGCCCATACATGTGCGTATCTCTGATGGCAATTCCGTAACGCAGAGACTGACGATAAGCGCGAATCAGGTTTCAACCAGATTGACTTGCCACAATATTCGTCTTATGAGATGCTTCGACAGCAGCTTCTACTCGCTATCAACGAGGGTGGCGAGGGTTTCGCGTTCAGTTAATATTCTCTTTGCAGAACAATTCAGATCTTGTAGCATGCCTCATCGTCTCTCCTCTTCCTCAGAGCAATCATCGCCTTCTTTCTTTTCGCAGTAGAAACGCAAATCATGTATTACCATTATCGCACTCCCAAAATGCATCCGTCTCTCGTGCCTATGGGGAATTGCTTCCGAAGTGTATTCTGGCCGGCAGTGCGGGGAAGCTGTTAACCGGAAGAGCAGAGTCGTGGTGATAATGCCTTGGATTCAAAACGCTACCGTCTGTGATGTCGCATCTTCCCATCGCACCTGCTTGCTGCGTCAGTCCCAACGGCCCTAAGAGCCACCAAACGAAAGGCTAAAACAGACGAACTACCCGAATCGTTCCCAGAATGAGGGGTTTCGTGGTGAAAACTCTTGCTCACCCTTCTAAGATCGACCTCACCACGGACGCGCCCGAGCCCCAGGCTGGAAAGGGCCAGATTCTAGTCGATGTCTACAGTGCAGGATTGAACTTCTTCGACGTATGTACCGCGCCTACTCGTCCATTAAGATGCACTTACCATAAATGCCTTTACCCCTATGCATCCTGCTTAGATCCTCCAAGCTCAAGGCAAATACCAGCACAAGCCTCCTCTTCCTTTCATCTTAGGCACTGAGTTCGCTGGTCGCGTGTCGCGCTCATCTCCCATCCCGTCCGGCTGTCCTTTCAAGCCTGGCCAGCGCGTTTTTGGTGCAGCTCAAGGGGCCTTTGCGGACATCGTCGCAGTTGACTGGCAGAAACTCATCCCTTTGCCGGACAACATCAGTTTTGACCAGGGAGCTGGCTTGTTCGTAACGTGGCCGACAAGCTATGAGGCCCTGGTAGGTAGAGCTGAGCTGAAGAAGGGAGAGTGGGTCCTGGTTACTGCAGCAGCGGGGGGCGTAGGGATAGCAGCTGTGCAGATAGCAAAGGGCGAGTATGGCAAATCTGGTTCAAGCTTGACTCGTCGTCTGACTATTTATTGGCTACAGCTCTCGGGGCCAAAGTCATCGCGGCAGCAGGCTCAGCGCCCAAGATCGACGTTGCGAAGAGGTATGGGGGCGCTGATTACGGAGTCAACTACTCCACCCCTGGTTGGCAGAAGGAGGTCCTCAAAATCACAGGGGGTAGCGGGGTAGATGTCATTTATGACCCAGTTGGCTTGATCAACGGTAGGCCCTCGTCCTATGGCTTATATCAGTGACGTGATTTAACTGAAACGCCGTTTAGACTCCCTGAAGTGCATTGCGTGGAAAGGCCGTGCCCTTGTCATTGGCTTTGCCGCAGGCACCATCGAGAAAGTACCTATGAATCTTGTCCTGCTCAAGAACGTCTCTCTGGTTGGCCTACACTGGGGTGCCTACACTCAAAAGGAACCCGCCCGCATACCCGTAGTCTGGAAGGACCTTCTTCACATGTTCGCCACAGGCACGGTCCAGCCGATCACATATACAAAGACCTGGACGCTCGAACAGTTGGCTGAGGGCCTGGGGGCGTTGGAAAGGAGGGAGACATGGGGTAAAGCGATTATCAGGGTGAAAGAGGATGACTCGTTGGCGGTTACCGCGAAGCTTTGAATAGGGACGGTTTCTCAGTCGGTTCGAATATAAACATTGTGATCATCCGTAGCTTTGGCTCGTCGCAATGAGTATCTGAATGAAGCATGTAAGGTTTCAACAAAGCACGCCCGGCAGATCTTATCTCTTTCTCAAACGACGTCAATCGTGCACCACGATAACTGCTGAAAACCGCGCCAGTGAACATAAATATAGCCCAAGCAACGAATTGGGTCGATAAGGATACGATCAGGTTGGTGTAACCTCCCCTGCTTCTAGTGCCTTGTCCCAAATACCCATCTCGTAGTCCTTGGACGCAGAGAGGTCCTTCGCATCCAACACCTCCTCATCCTCCATCTGTCTCTCATACTCTTCGTCCTCTGCGTCGTCTGCTGCGACCGGAAGGGCGATGTCCTCAATAACAGCCAAACGTTCCGAATCCTCTTCATCCTCCGAACTGACACGCTGCGGAGTCTCCCTTCTCATCTGGTCCCTCCGCTGGTACAATACCTCTTCCTCGACAGTCCGACGAGCTTCATTACCCCACCCTTCTTCAGCATCCTCAGTTGAATCGGTCCCATCTACGGGTGTAGAGAACCCCGTCCTTCCCAACCCTCCGCACTGGTCATCATCCTCGTTCTGCTCATACCGTCCATATTCCCTAGGTAGGCGAATAAACGGTAAATGCAAGCTCCTATAGAGCGACGTCGTGTTCAGTCCAGAAGAAGAGGCGGCCGCTCTATTTGCGGTCCCGCTCAGAGGGGGTGCAGCTTGCTTGTCACGGAGGAGACGAGCAAGGAAAACGCTGCGGTCTTCAAGTGGGCGGCCTACCATCTCAAGGGCAGTCTTTACAGCCTCGGGTGTGATCTGCAGATGCGGGGGCCGGTGTCGGTTCGGTGCAATACCACTCGAAATTGCAACCACTCACGTATTCTCCATTCTGCCGGAAAACCTTCGAGCCAGTGAGCACTGAGTTACGACATTCTGAAAGGATGACAGTTCGGTGTATCACGTCGACCAGATATTCGACCACCGTCGTGAACATCACGCGGATGAGTGAGGCTGATATAGCTGGCCGGCCAGTGATAGTGCGATCTCGGTAGCCCTCTGTGAAATATCTGCGGGACGTGTATTAGTTCTGATTTGGGTTTTTGGCGAGAGTAGACCCAGCAAATTTCGAGGGTATGAAGGGGAACCTACTCGAGCAGCTTGCCCAGCATAGATAGATTGAAATATGCCATGCCCTCCTTCACGAGAACGTCTTCGTCGATCCCAGCTTCCTTGATATCACTCCAAAATCTATCCGTCTTATCCCTATGACTCACCCTCTCCTCATTCACATTATCGTCTTCCTCATCGTATTCATCCGGGTTCTCTTCCTCGCTTTCTTCCCCTGCATTTCGCTTTCTCTTCTTCCCTGCTTTCGAAACAGTGCAAGTATTCGAACCCGAGGGTAATCCAGCGTCCCTTTTCCTTCTCCCAGGCTTCAGTCTTATACTCTTAGTGTCCACTTTCTCCACCGCTTCCACTCCACCGCTCTTCATCGCTCTCCTCTTCCGCATATATATGCGGTTCAGGAACCGACGTCGGACGGTTGGGCAGAGATCGGGGTCTTGGAAGGCAAGTTCCTCATCCATTCCACCTTCTTCACCTCCCACTCCGCCTTCCTCGTCCGCTTCACTCTTTCCGATGCTTTGATCCTGTGCTCTGTCAGCTCCTTTGTCTTCGGCTTCAGTGTGTTTCGAGCCAGAACCGTCACCCACCTTGGACTCCAGCTTCCGCTGAGATCTTGACAGAGAATCAGGGCGGGGTTTCGGGGAAGGTGCCTCTGAGATCGTCCGACGAAGTAGGATATGGCCGTCGAGTTCGCTGTCATCTGCATCATCTGAGTTACGGGCATTATTCCTGACTTCCAAGCCCGACTCCCGCTGTCCCTCGGTAAAAGAATCTTCGCCTACGACGCGGAACGTCGAGGTGGATGCTACGGCCCTTTCATTAGTGGAATCTTCGTGAGTGGCGACATCGTCGGAGGGAGTGGTTTGAGACTCCGTTCTTGACCGCTGTCGCATTTTCTCCTGGAGGAAAGAAGATTGCTCTGTGGTTCCCGCGGCGGCTTGCACATCTTCTGCGTCACGGAGGATGGCTTCAAGGACCTGGAGGTGGCCGTCAAGAAAATAGACATTCGAAGTCTTCCACGCAGAAGCTGTGGGCGTAAGTCTTGGTGAGCCAGCGGGAGGTGCCGTTGAACCCCGAGGGGTGCTGGTAGGTGGGCTGGCTTTCGAACCATGAGAAGGTGGCGATGGAGATTGAGAAGTCCGCAACTCAAAACGGCCGTGGTCTTGCTCAGATTCAGTTTGGACTTGTCTAACCTCTCCCTTTCCCTTACCCAGTAGTTGCTTCTTCCTTGGAGTGTCCAATTCTTGCACGGCGGCAGAGGCAAGGGCGACGTCACCGCCTCGCCTCTGATCGTCGTCTTCCAAACTGCACAAGACCCTCGCCATACGCTCCTCATATTCGATCCACGAGGTGCTCATCTCCATCGCGAATGGGCAAGCATTGCGACGCTCGAGAGCGGCCGCTTCCAACTGGGCTTTGCGGCGGGCTTCCTTCGATGCATCACTTTCAAATGCGCGAGACCTCTCCGTGTCTTCGTCGGCGGGCGGCATCCTACCAGGATTATTCGCCTCTGCCTCCCTGGGCTGCGAGCCTTCTCGGTCTTCATGCTCCATGCCGGGGGTGATTCGCCCAGGAGGAAAGTCAAGCTCGTCTTCCTTTAGTTCGGCGAGAGAGTCGTCAAGGAACCGCATATATAGGCAGACATCGTACATGTTCTTCGTTTTGATGCTCGCCGCTATGAGGTCGGGGCGCAGTCTGGAGTGGGTTGCAACTGCATGAAAGAAAGCGTCCTTCTCGACATCCGTCCAGTCCGCTACGGCGAATGGACCACATGGCCTTGAGTCTTCAAAGTTCACATCGGAGTCCTGTTCCAAAACTTCGCCGTCATCTACGTCCATTGGTTGTAATTTATCCTTTTCACTGAGAGCCTCCCCTTCTTCTGCAGAGCACTTCCCCGCCAAATGGGCCCTGAGATCTGTGACATGCTGCCGAAATTCTTCATAGTACCGCGCATTTATATCGTCAACGCCTTCGACACCGTGTCGAACGTCTTCCTTCTTCTTCTTATTCGTCAGCAAAGCTTTCCTCAATCTAGCCGTTTGGTTCTCGGCCCATGCTTTAGGTCGCTTCCTGGACGTGGTTTTGGCCGGTGGTCGATAGTCGTCCTCGTCATTTTTACTCTTGCGCGCCATCTTTGCAGCAATGGAGCATGCGATGAGACTGGACGAACAAGGTCGTCATGACCGGTGAGGAAAAAGAACAAGTTTAGCGCCCGTGATGAAATGGGAGTTTGATGGTGTTTTGCACTATTCACACGATTGCAGTAATGCAGCTCAATTGGAACAAAGTGATGGTATAGTACGAAAAGGCAGGGCTAAATTACACATTCCAGCCGCCTGTTTGCTGAGACGGGCTACCCCAACCAGCGGCAGAGGCGGCTCCCCACCCGGATGCAGTCCCAGATGCAGCGCCTGAACTGTTTGCAGGACTTGTACCACTACCTCCCCATGTAGATGTCTGGCCACCCCATGCACTGGTACCACCTGCTGACGAACGTAGTGTCCTACTGACGAAGAAGTCCGAGAAGGCGGCCAACAAGAGGATCGTTCATATAACAGCACGAAGAAACAGAAACTCTGTGAGCCATAGTCCAGACGGGTGCCTGTAAAATCTTGAGACGAGATCGTTAGATGGCGCTTGGGTAGCTGATACTCTCGCTGAGATGCTCGTTCGCAGGATTGTACGTGAAGCCACGGAACTGATTCTGAACAGTCTCTGAAAGCGCGGAATCGTTGACAACGGAATCTTGAGCCTCTTCGTTCGTGAAATCAGTGTCGAAGTTGGCCACATCGAGAACAGATTCCTTTGTCAAACGTCAGCCTCGCTCTACAGTTTTTCCATAGAATATGACTTACAACACTGGGCTTGAAAGGAGGCTGGATCTTCTTCGCCATCAACCTTCCAAGAGAGTCAGCTTCAGAACCTTCGGGCTTCGGAATGAACCTACAGATTCCAATCGATGTACTTTGCAAAGAAAGGGTGCCTCTTGATTTCCTCTCCTCCGTTGGCACCCAGACGCTTGGCGGGATCCCTATGCAGGAGGCCGGTCATGACGCTCTTAGCTTCAGGGCTGATATCGGGCGGGAATTGAAGTGGATCACTCAAGATCCTCTGGTACATCGTGTTCACGTTCTCGTCATAGAATGGAGGAAGGCCAGTCTACGCGACATAATCAGTCAACAGCACAGGGATGCAACATCAGCAACAAGGCAAACTCACCATCATCTCGAACAGAAGCACGCCCAAGGTCCACCAATCTACCGTCTTAGTATATCCTTGGCTTTCGAGCAATTCAGGCGCAATGTATTCGGGGGTGCCGCAGAAGGCTATGCGCCGCCGAGATGAGCAAAATCTTCTCGGAAAACGCGGAATGTAAGCTTACTATTGGTTTTCTCTGATTCCGACATATTCAGCTTACAAAGGCCAAAATCGCAGAGTGCGATGTGGCCTGTGTAATCGAGAAGGATGTTTTCGGGTTTCAAGTCCCTGGAGGCACCTCAACGTGTGTTCTCGAATGCGAGGAAGGAACGTACCGGTATACTACATTGAACTGATGCAGGTGCTCAAGAGCACAAAGCAACTCTGCAGCGTAGAACCGACTTCGATTCTCGTCAAATCTCCCTTCCCTCTGGAGGTGATAGAACAGCTCTCCGCCGTTGACTACCGTAGATAACGGCGCAATTAGGGGCAACGCTCCTACGAGTCCAAAAATAGCCACCACTCACCGAAAGACATGACCAGATACAGCTTATCGGGATTCTGGAAGGAAAACTTGAGAGGCACGATGAACGGATTGTTCACCAGGGCCAACACCGTACGTTCCGCAAGAATGTGCGTGATCTCCCCTGGCCGTTGGGCAATATGGGCTTTCCGGATGGTCTTCAAGGCGTATATCCGCTGTGTATCCTTCTTCCTGACTTGCATGACCTTTCCGAAGCTGCCTTTCCCAATAACTTTGAGTAGTTCAAACTGATCGATGGACATGGACTCGTTCCGACTGGGCTTGAAGTCTATCTTGAGGTGGAACGACCCTGAACCCGCTATCGCAGAGTACCATTGGTCGGATGCATGCTAGGATATCCCGATGTTATGTGCACATCCATGAGTTAAGAAGGGAGACATACGTGGCCATCAAGTGAAGGCGTCAGATCCACCCTTGCTAACAGCATATCATTGCCCATGTCCTCCTGACCAGGAGACGCCGAAGTTCGGAGGTATGCTGCTACCGAGATGTTGGACGTCCTCGAAACATCGCTGTTCACAGCAAGGGAGGGAGTGAGCCACTCGAATATCTGAGACGACGCCAAGGAGATACGCACAAATCAGCCCGGTAATTCCATACGGGATTGGCTAGGTCACCACCCAGGGCGTCAATCAATATCTCGTTCTTGTCGAACTCCAGCACGACGTAGGGAAGCCACCAAAATCGTTTGCGCTGCAAGCTTTCTCTGTTGCTGGTGGATCGTCTGGTGGCCTCCGAAGACTCAATGGCTCGTTGGATCGGCTCAGGTACGAACTTTCCAGGGGGCAGCGCCAGACCGCGACCTGAACAATGTCTCAGTCTCCCGTTTGGCGCTCAGTAGGGGATTACGGCTTCGAGTACCTGAGAAGATTCGAATTGTGAGCATCCCTGAGCGAAATTGGTCGCCGTCATTGGGTGCCTTGGGCGTCGTCGGCCGGGATGGAGGGATGGGGGTGACAGATCTCGAATGGGAGCCATTCTCCTTGCTGTCCTTCGAGTCTTTCTCTAGACGCTGTTAAAGATCCTGCATAGGGGTACGAGACATCGAGCGTACTCTTCGTGGTAAGTCTCCAAGACATGGTGGTTATGCGGGAGGAGTGGGCTGGCAAGGCGCTGCCTGCGCTGAGGATGGAAGAGAGTGATGAACAACCCACGAAGCTGTGGTCCTAGTGATATTACCCCCGTTGCACATCAGAACACCCGACACAACAATACTATTTACCCAACTCAGACACTATTCTAATAGCCCTTCTAGATTATCATCCTGCTTCACCATCGCTCCACATTCATCCACGAATCGCTTTATTACCTGTGGCGCGATGCTCACCACCAGATTCTACGGTGAGGACTGATTAACAGCCAAGCGAGGAAGAGTGCTGGCGGAGGACAAACCTTGGTCAGGATGAACGTTGGAACGGCTTCGATGTCGAAGGACTCGGCGATGTCAGCTTGAGACTCGGCTTCTACCTGATATGTCGGTGTCAGATACGCCTAACTCCCCACTTCAAAGCCCTAGATAGCTTGCACCTGCAAGAACAACGCCGCCGGGTACTTCTTCGCCAGTTCCTGGAAGACCTGGTTCATTTGCTTGCACGGTTCTGCAAAGTCCGCCCAGAAATTGAGTACAGAAACCCGGTTCAGGTCCTGCGAGAGGAGGTCCTTGAACTGCTCTGGCGAGGTAATTTCAGCAAAATTCGACATCGTGGTAGAGGTTGAAGGAAGAGAACTATTCGCTAGCGGGTGAAGTCATCGCGTTAGTTATCGGATAAGATGGCGTTATTCAGAGTTAATTAATAATATTCGGACTTAGCCGAACCGACGAATACTCCATCAGGTGTTCGCGGACAAAACGACATCACTATACACTGGAAGACCTGGCCATAAAAAGGTCGTTCATTTTAGAAATGTTCTCAACACTTGCAGGTACATGACAAGGGATTGTATGGCTGGGAGACGCTTGTGCGCTTCCGCTTCGCAAGCAGGGCGCCCTGATCTCATCAGGATTGCGCCAACTACCAGACGGCTATCAATTGAAGTTGTTGAGGTGACAAGTCGCACTGACTCTTTTGACAATCTCTCGCAGAATGGTGTGCCAGATAGCCACTGCCTACCTCAGCCACTTTGGGAGACTTGACTTGCTCGTGGGAAGGACTTTTCGTCAGGGTGATCCGATAGTGATTTGAAAGAGGTAGACTGACTCGACGCTCGACTACGAAGGCATTTCAGACGATGATATATGACCCCCATCGTATCGCTAACAAGGACCTACAACCGAAATCATGACAGCCCTTGCCATGCGTCGATGGTAGACGAGCCATCTGCAGGGCCTGTCTCAAGCGCCAATTCGTTGCATACGTCGCGTTGGCTCCCGACCGAGATAGATTAGCTGCGACGTCAGGATTGAGGATACGATGGGTCCATTGGCCAACAGCAAGATGCCGAACTTGAGCTATCGTTTAGTTCTGAGCTTCATGCCCCTCCCCCCATATCAGATATTTCACGCGATCCCGGATGTTCCTATCGTGGGTTCAAAACTTTGTTGAGTGAGCTAACGCGGCTGAGCAAAAGGACCTGATCTGTTTCTGTCTATCTGCCATACTCGTTCGGACATACCGTGCTGAGGGCGAGGAGACATCGTTTCCCGCATTCCCTCTCTGGTCGCTGCTCTACTAGAGTTGGGGATGATATGGCGTCGCTATTTGGACCTCCTGACATTCAATCTCGCAAATCGGTCTGTATGAGCGGAGGCAGATTCCATATGAGCCAATATAAGCGGTCTAGACAAGATACCCGCTCAACAGACGAGAACCCTACGCCAGCGAAGGCCACGCCCCATCCGAGAGGTGTAGGTCTTCATCTACGCCAGAAAACAACGCCTAGAATAAAAGTCTAGGGCACAGCGAGTGTAGATATATCGATAACAGGCCCGATTCGAACCGTGAGACCGGTTGCTACACAGAACACGCATTTCCATCGTCTTAGCACCGTGTTCAAAAATGTGCATTGCATTACTATATACTGGAATCATCTATCTCCAATCAGCCTATTGTGCCTCTGGGTTGGCTGAGCCCCGAGCTAATCTGTTTGCCTTGATCCTGGCTAACACACTTGCGGACGGGGCCAGTCGACGGGCGGTGGAAAATGAAGGGAATATTCGCCTGAGGGACATCAGTGGGCCGGAATCGGTTGCTACATTTGAGACACTAACTGATTCCACCACGTTAGGAGGGGTTTCACTTCGTCCTGCTCGAGCGGGTCTTCGAGCAATTCCAGGACAGAAGTATAGAATGTTTCTGAATCGGTTTCTCGATCTGTGCGCGAGAATACGCCTGCGGAACTCAGGGCGAAGCGGACCTGTGAGTGGCAGTAAGCATTTACCCTCCCCTCTACCCCCATGAAGATCCTCACCTGGGTGGCAACGTACGCAATGGATGCCGGAGTAACGTAACACATTCCGTGAATGCGCGCATTACCCGACCTGGTAGCTTTCGGTTCATCCTCAACGGAACTTGGGGAAGTGAAAATGTGCTTGAACCCCTAAAAAGCGCACATGAGTGGGAGAAGGTTAAGCTTGGAGGCTTACTGCTTAGGAGCTGTCTGCCCTAAAACTCACCTTGATAAGAAGTTCGTTCCGAAATAGACCGACCCAAGGATCCTCCGGCTTGAACGCCTCATCCTTGTACACGAATATAGGCCAATGAGAGCCCGCAATTGTCAATTCCTTGTTCCGTAACTGACGCTTGACTCTATCATCACTAGAGTTAGCTGCACGGAAAAGAAGAACAAGACTGAATACTCAACTCCGCGTTGCTCCAGTCTAGCTCAGCAGGACAGAGAAGAAGGCCAGTGCGTTCGTGGTTAAAGCCTCGATTCAGTTTCACGCTCCTCGACAGGGGAGGATTGAGCGGAGGACCGCCTGGCGGAGTAATCCAGTCGAGGATGGGACCTTTCAAACTCTTTGTGTCGTCGGATCTAGCACCTGAAGCTCCCTTCTGTAACTGCGTCAAAGAAAATCAGAAATGAGTAGAAGGTGACCGAGGCAACTGAGCACTGACCATGGAAGCGATAGCCATGATTTCTTCTTCACTATCCGTCTTCATCAGCCTCTCTTCAAATCCTGGAATCATGAAGAGCAACTTCTTGTAGACTCTCAGCTCTCGCCTCTCCCTGTTCAGCATATCGGTTCAAATGCCATTATAAACTATTTGATACAAAAACTTAACTGTTGGGTTTCTGGAGGGGAATCTTCGTCTGCGCTGAGTCCGGCCACCAAGAGAGCGTGCATGTTCGCGAAGGCGTACACAGAGCGGCCGAAATGTCGACCGTGGTGAACTAAAGGGTCGGTAAGTAGATTACTTGGTATCAAAATGTCAACTCTTGCCCGACGGTTAAAATAAAGCAGCGTAACTCACGGCTTTTTCCTTGGCCCAAGAGTAAGAGCGGAAGGCTGCGCGTTGGGGGGAATCTCGTCAGGAGTCAACTGGGAAGTTGACGTCCCGTACCTTGCTACTCGACCCGCTTGCCAGTCGAAGACCGGGCGAAGCATTCTAGTGTGGGCTGTGAGGCAGATCTTAGCGCAGTTAAGGCCCCAATTTCCTCCCAATATATATTCGTAGGCGTCACCACGCGAGTCATGGTGCATGGCTCCCGCGCCCATCCAAAC
Organism: Coprinellus aureogranulatus; assembly: GCA_027627275.1. Classification (NCBI taxonomy): domain Eukaryota; kingdom Fungi; phylum Basidiomycota; class Agaricomycetes; order Agaricales; family Psathyrellaceae; genus Coprinellus; species Coprinellus aureogranulatus. Next base: position 14,242 of record JANDKE010000424.1, read on the forward strand.
CCTCCAACGCTGTGCTCTCCGAGTTGGGCACTAGTCATCCTTCGTCGATGCGAAGGGAATTTTGTTAGTCCCATATCGTTCATAAGCGCCGCCTGGCACCTTCATCCAAGAGTACATTACCTGTGATGGCATCACCTTGTGCGATATAGGTTGTACGTTCGGCTGCGAACGCAGACTCCTAGCTCAAGGAACAAAGATCACGAACGAGAGCGCAGCATATACAGCTATTCCAACGAGGAGTCAGTAACATGAGTCAATCCATTAAGGGGGGAGGAGGCTCGCCGAGTAAGTATATAAGCCAGCGAATTTCTTCCACCTCTCCACCCAATCACGCCCTCATCGCATGAAGATCATCCGCTACACCAAGCTCGAATCTTCAGCAATGTCGTCCAACTCGTCACCAGAAGAGAGCCCTATAGCTGTGGGCCGACCTGGAGTCCCGGGGGATAGGTAAGCAACAGCCACGTTGACTTCCAAGAGGCACTGGACTCAACCTACACATCAGCTCCGTCAGAGAAGAGGCCGTTCGTAGTCCCTCTGTCCACCAGACCAAGGCGTACACTGCCTTCTGGGTGAAGCAGAACAGTAACGGTGGCGTGGTGATGAAGCTACAAAACCTCGACATTGCCGACAGAAGGAATCTCGTCATAAATTCCCGCACCCCTCTCGTTGTCCTGGTCAACACGGAGCTCGCCCAGGCCGCCTGGCTGATTATAATGGTGATGTCGTGCTGCTTGGCATGGAAAGGTTTCCTGGCTATGTTTCATTAAGACTTCGGTAGGCCGCTTGTTGTCGTCGCACAGGGTGATAGGACTGACTTTTGCAACAAGACAAATCTGAACGGGAGGCTTTGGGGTGGTTACCGTCGTTCGCAATGAGCGACAGAGAGGTGCAGTGCAAGCGACAGTAGACAGAAACCTGTATTAGCCTGCATGCTACAATTCAGAGAAGAGATTGGGCTGACCTTCCATGGCATCATCCCGCCCCTGCTTATTCGCATCGTTATTGCCGCGGCGTGCGTGCTGTTTGTCATCCTTGTCGGCGTAGGGTGCTGTGAGTAGAGGTAAATCTAAGCAGTGTGACCATCGTACTGAGGAGAAGCGGTGATACCCAGGAGACCTACGCCACCAAGCTTCTCCCACACATCCTGGGGTGAGTCAGTACTGCAGTCCTGACAGTCAAATGAGGCGGCGCACCGAGGGGAAGTTCCGCGATATGGGTCACGCTAGTCGTTGGTGCGTAGCAGCGGATGCTCAGATCTCAGACTGGGGCCTGCGCCTGTCAGTGTTTGGGTGTCAATGTCGCCGGTGGGTGCAGCCAAGCGCTAAACTCCCAATGGCCTAAACTTCGATCGCGACACACGCATGCTGACGTGATTCAGATCATTACTCGGCGAGCCTAAATACTCCCAAATACGACGATGGGCCCCGGGACTACGTATTCACCGTCTCTGAGCTGTTTGCAGCCACGATGTATAATTAGCTGACTCAAAGGGCGAGCAATTAGCCAATCTATAGTACAATCACTCCACTCTAACGTGGGCACCTTCCCTCGTACAATCCGCTGACGGTTCCGCCCAGAAGTCCCCCTCGTTCCTCACTTCGAACGCGTCCCATATCTCTGTCAACGGAAACTCCCTACCCACCAGTATTGCATTTGTGCACCGTTCGATTTCTGGATCGTGCTGAAAGCGGTCCGAGGGCAAGAACAAGGCCAACTGATATAAATCGGGGGCGAAAGTCAATGCTGTTCCCAGTTCTACAGTTCAAAATTTGAGAGAATCAGTTAATATTACCCCACCTTGAAGGCCGCCAAAAACAAAACTCACCTCTGTACACGCTGTCCGGACATTCCTCAAGCCACACGTAGAAGTGGGCGACCCTCGAACCGAACTTCTCAAAAAACGGGCGGATGGACTGGAAGGCCATCAAGTGAGAGGCGACTCCGTCGACCTTGATGCGAAGTAGATGCAGGTTTATCTGAGGATCAGTTTGAAGGGAGCACATCCAAGGTAGGAGAGCCAGATTCGAGCCGGAAAGTGCTAGTTCTCTCAAACGAGTGGAGATTGCAGCCATCTGCCCCGGGGCGTATCCTTTGTCTTTCCATGCGGCGTCCACCACGAGGCTTTCAAGGGAACGGAGGTGGGGTAGCACCTTGATCAACTCCCTAAAGCTGGAATAGGTTCCCCTTAGGACGAACTTCTTGAGGCTCCGGTAACCACACATGTAGTCCCATATAACGCCATGCCTGCTGATAATCCATGGAAGGTCTAGTGATAGAAGGGTTTTGACGTTGTGATAGTGGTGAAATAGGTTCCAGAGACTTCCCCGGATAGAGTTCGCTTCATATTCGCTGTCGGTTGATGAGGGGGACGGGAGGTGAACGATGAGTGCCTCGGCATGCCTTGGAACCGTACTTCCTTGGGGGGAGAACAGCAATTCATCCAGGTCCCGAAGGCGAGCGGCGGAAATAACGGCGACAATTCGAAAGAGGAAAGGGCGGGACGCCGCGTTGAGTCCCCCGCTTGTAAGGCTGAGTGCTCGAAGGGAGTCGTCATCGTCATGCAGAGCCCCGGCTATCTGTTCCTGAATATCGAAGGACAGTTTCTCGGACAGCGCGGGACAGCGCAGTGTTGTTTGAAAGGAGGGCACATGAGATTCAAGACCTTGATCTGAAAGGACAGTGTTATTAGTATAGACAACAGTTCCACTGAGGAGGAAGGAACCTACCCTCTTCAGCAACATCATTCTGAGAGCCGTACGAGGTTTCGGTTTCAAGATGCTTGGGGCAGGCGTTAGCCCCATCCAATGCGGTTTCGAGAGCAGGCGCAGCGGGCAACATTGTAGGAGGGACTGTCATGGGGAATGGAGGGTTGGACAAGACTCTCCGACCTTATAACCGGCGAATTGGGCTGACTCCAACTCTGGGGGTACTGATGCCCAACACTCTACCGCACCTTTGAGTCACAGCAATGAATTGCGCTGAGAGTGTTTGATTGAATCAGGATCCCTTTGCGAATGGACGTGGCAAGCCACTCTTCATTCAAGCCGTGATTACCGGCGCGTGTGTTGCTTATTTCTCTCGTTATTGAGCCTCATTGAATGAGGGTGCTCCGGGTTTGCAAATCGCGTCCAGATTTGGCCTTCATGGTCTTGCAACCGAGGTACGCCACGCAGACTCTTGGACAGCAGACGGCAGCATCAGCGTCGTCAAGGGAAGGAGGGGGCAACAACTCTGATACATACCGTCACCAACCGCCAATTCGTTTTGATTAGACCCTTTTGGCCGAAACGGAATCAAGCAAGACCAGAGTTGCCTCTCCCTCGATGAGCGTTACAAGCTCAAGGCTCGCTCCGGATGACTACAGAACAATGCCCAGAATCCTGAGGCAAAGCGGTAGAGAGCAAGTTAACAAAAACGAACCTGGAGTCAGGGCGGATTGACCTCCTGCTTGATGATAGGAACGGGCGACAATTTGCGGCGCTGTCAGGACACTAGTGAACGAAAGAGAACGCGAGCCAATCCATGAGTTCCAGAGCGTTGGGTTGCCGCTGTAGCTTGGACGCTGGTTGGGAACACAAATGGAGGTGCTTGGGGTATTGCCTACTGCTCCGTCCGTGAGGGTGAGGAGACGATATGAAAGTTGTGACATATGTGATGCGTTGAGCCTGGACGAGAACGATGGCGCAGCCCGAAGTATTCGGCGCATCGGAAGTGAAGAGGGGGCAGGGGTTCGGTTCAGTATCGACACCTTGGGTTGGAGTGAGGTTGAAAGACGGCGCCCTTGGGTTCCAAGTTTGAATTGAAGAAAGAAAGGGCGCAAAAGAGGAACTGGCCTTTGTACTATCTTTTCCCAATTTCTCTACACATTCCTCCTCCCTCCCGGAGACCCAGCACCTCGCACTTGGTGTTACACGAAGCCCTACCACGACGTCACTAAATTATGTCCTCAAAATTCCTGGTTTCACATCCCGGAGTGCATATCGAAGGTCCGAGGGCTCAGTGGGGTGAGCGTAGATGCGGTAGGAGCGGCTTCTGGCATGTCAAATGCAGAACTTGATTGAAGATAGGTCCTCATCGCTGACTTCGCCCTTTGAGGATGGTAAAATTGAACGTGCTAAACATCTTGGTTTCCTGCTCTCCCGACGGAGTTATCCCTGGAGCGTGTTGAGTTAGTCGGTAAAGTCGCATCGTTTAGCAGCGGCTCTCACCTTTGTCACGTATCCCAGGGCCTAAGGGCTTCTCAACGGGCTTCCGCTTCGGCGTCTGTTTCCTCAACCAAAACTCGCGCATCCTGCGCCCGTACCGTCCTACGTCCTTCCACCGGGTCGTCGCGAGCTCTTGGGGCTCTCGAGCGCGATGTTGAGCGTCCGCGTTAGGTGTTGGTGGTGGTCGAAAGCAGAGGAGTGACGGGATCAACATCCAGCCCGACTGGGCCTGTGTGATCTTGGTGACGTCACTTCCTGTCCGACTGCGAGGCGTCCGACTTCGAGCTGGGCGTCTAGTGGGCTTTCTCGGCTACACCGAGGATCCCTGCCACAACGCGCAGAGACGCTCCATTCCATTACGACGAACATCCTCACATACCTTAACGCGCAGAGACGCTCCATTCCATTACGACGAACATCCTCACATACCTTAAGGTGTGCAAGAACAAAGATCCGCGCGACTTCAATTTCCTCTTGTCCATTGCTGCGAACAATGTCGTCGACGAGGTTAAGATCATGACGAGCTTGAAGAAGGATCGGGCGCCTAGGCTCCACCTTTATGCGTCGACGATGTGGGCGCATTACCAGGTATCCGGCGAGCACAGGTACCTCGAATCGACGATCTAGTACTGGCACAAGGCGCTGGAGGTGGACCCGAGACACGCAGACGCAATGGCCGATCTCGCAAGCGCCTTGTGGATGCGATATGCACGGTACCGGCAGACGCAGGACCTCAATGAGGTTATCCTCCTCTACCGCGCACTCCTCTTCTCACAGCTCTCCAACAACCCCGGTTACTCCAACTGGCTGAACGCTATTGGATTGGCTTTATGGGACCGATACAAGCGCACGAAACAGATGAACGATATGGACCATGCAATCTCTTACTTCAGACAAGCTTCCCTCTCTTACCCTCACCCATGCGACGCCGGCACGCTCAGCAATCTCGGGAACATCCTCATGGCCAACGCACGGGCATTCAAGGATACGTCAGAGTCCGACGAAGCGATCTCGTACTACAGACGCGCGCTAGACTCAGTCTCAGCCCTCTTCGAACACCGATCCGCTCTCCTCTGCAATCTCGGCGACGCCCTCTCATACTGTTATGATCGGCGCTGCCTTATCGCCGACCTCAACGAAGCCATCCGGTCGTACGAAGGGGCGCTTGGTCTCCCCTCGCCACACCATCGTGACAGGGTGACTCAGCTCCTTGTTTTCTCGCAGAGATTACAGCTCAAGTACAGCACCACGCAAGATATTGAGGATTTGGAGAATGCTATCAAGAGGTTGTCGGAGGCGGAGAGGCTNNCGAGTNCGATTCGACTCATCCGAAGTACGCCGCTGTTGTNGAGACGCTCGTCTTGGCNCAGAGGGATTNCGATNATCTCCGGNGAAGCAGACCCGATTACGCTTCNCCTCCACCNTNTAGCNCGGCTTCGCCTNCCNTCGATAATGCACACATCGGTACTCTTCGGCCAACGTCGTGGGATACACCCGTGCCTTCCAGTCTTCCGGCGATGGGCTCAGTTGCTCCTCCAGGACCCTCACCATCAGACAGGAGCACGCCAAAGACGTTCAGGATTGTTAACAGGTCGCACACGCTGAAGCCTTACAGCAGCTTCCAATGCGAGGGGTGATCTCACTCATACCTGTTTCTATGTTCGTTGATACAGATCGACACCACATCCCCGGATGAACCTAAACTCATGCAACGCGTCTTTGCTTCGAATGAAGTTCTTATCAATGAGGGTAAGCCACTAAACTCCTGGTTATGAGGCCACGCCTTGATGATCGTTATGCAGGAATCGCCTATCTCCAATGGAAGCCCTAGAGAGTGGAGACTGCCACAGCCGCCGACCTATTGAAAGATATCGATACGCTGCGTGATAAGCTTGACGAAATCGGCGACCCCGACCTCGTTAAGCGCGCAGAGACGCTCCATTCCATTACGATGAACATCCTCACATACCTTAAGGTGTGCAAGGACAAGGATCCGCGCGACTTCAAAATCCTGTTATCCTTGCTGCGGACAATGTCGTCGACGAGGTTAAGATCGTGGCAAGCCTCAAGAAGGATCGGGCGCCTAGTTTGCACCTTTATGCGTCAACGATGTGGGCGCGTTATAAGGTTTCTGGAGTGCACAAATTTCTTGAATCGTCGATCCAGTACTGGCACAAGGCATTAAAGGTCGACCCAAGACACGCAGACGCAATGGCCGATCTCGCGAGCGCCTTGTGGATGTGATTGCACGGTACCGGCAGACCAGGACCTCAATGAGGTTATCCTCCTCTATCGCTCACTCCTCTTCTCACAGCTCTCCAACAAACCCGGTTACTCTAACTTGCTCAACGCGATCAAATTGGCTTTGTGGGATCGATACAAGCGCACGAAACAGATGAACGATATGGACCATGCAATTTCCTACTTCCGACAAGCTTCCCTTTCTTACCCTCATCCCTGCGATTTCGGCACGCTCAGCAATCTCAGGAGCATCCTCATGACCAAAGCAAGGGCGTTCAGGGATACGCCAGAGTCCGACGAAGCAATCTCGTGCTACAGACGCGCACTAGACTCAGTCTCAGCCCTCTTCGAACACCGATCCATCCTCCTCTGCAATCTCGGCGACGCCCTCTCATACCGATATGATCGGCGCTGCCTTATCGCCGACCTCGACGAGGCCATCCGGTTGTACGAACGGGCGCTTGATCTCCCCTCGCCACAACACCGTGACAGGGTGACTCAGCTCCTCTTCTCGAAGAGATTACAGCTCAAGGACGGCACTACGCAAGATATCGAAGATCTGGAGAATGCTATCAAGAGGCTGTCGGAGGCGAAGAGGCTTACGAGTTCGACTCATCCGAAGTACGCCGCTGTTGTCGAGACGCTCGTCTTGGCCCAGAGGGATTACGATGATCTCCGGCGAAGCAGACCCGATTACGCTTCCCCGCCACCATATAGCGCGGCTTCGTTTACCCACGACAATGCAGACATAGCTACCCTCAGGCCAACGTCGTGGGATACACCCGTGCCTTCCAGCCTTCCAGCCTTCCAGCCATGGGTTCAGTTGCTCCCCCCGGACCTCCACCGTCGTACAGGAGCTCACCGAAGAGGTTCAGGATTCAAGTTGTTGGAAGGTCACACACAATGAAGCCTTACAGCAGGCCTTCCAACAAGAGAGGAGATTCGTCTGCGTCGGATAGCGAGTCGACAAGCTCGAGAGGAGGTCCTCACCACTCGTTCGTCCCCCACCCTCCACACACGCCGCACTCAGGATCATCAAGAGCGAAGAATCCCCAGCATCATAGGGTTGGAGGTCATCATCATCCAAGGAGGCACTCTCCGATGCCGGTGAACGGTCTTGGGCATGGATTGCCTTGAGAGTCTGCATTCCTCTCAGCATTTCTCCCTTCTTATGTGTTCCACTCTCGCCTTCAATTTCTCTCTGATTCTTCTATTCCGATCGCAATCTTCGTCGACGGTTTCGTAGTTCTCTCATTCAGCATCAGCGGGTTTGCGCTCTTCATTGGGTACAATTCCTGATTGCCGTCTGAGTGGGCTTGTGCCTCGTCCTTTCGGATACGCCGCGGCTCTCAGTTTGCACATCGTGTACAGTTCGGCGTTGGTAACTTGCCTCGCTGGGCCTGTGGCAAGTAACTGGATTGTGCGTGAAGCATCGCGTTGGCTCTGGGTTTCGTCATGTCCACTCTGCGCCTATTTTATTCTCTTTTCAGCCTCCCTGGTTTCCTCGGGTTACGTTGGTCCACCCATTCAATATCCCGTCCGAGTCGCCTGTTTGTCAAACCGAGACAGGGGAGTCACCTTCCTTGTCTGCGGTTGGCCCGAAAAGATGAAGCATCCCGACATTCCCGCCTCCAGGTCCAGACACAAGTCAGCGAGCGAACCTGTGTCTGGTCGAGAATCGGCAGCACCCTCGTCCATGCGTGGCTGCTCAACTGGAGATGTGGAGTGTTCCCTTCAGGGATCCAAACACGGAATCGTACGATCTGACTCCGGGAGACTAGATGTGGACGTCCTGTTGGCTTTCGGCCACGTAGAGGTTCGGTCATTGCCCTGTGGTTGATGGTTGCGGCAGTCGGGTGTGGTGTTCGAGTTTCGTATATCTTGTTTTTTCTCCTCAGCTTCGTGTTCCGTTTTCCCATCCTTGCGCTTGACACCTGTCTCGTCTTACCGTTTATTATGTATCACACCCTGTTATGTCCTTTTCGGTTGTTCCTTCCAATGTTCCTCGCCTCCACCATCGATTCCACATCACATTCTCGCTGTTATGTTCTCATTCTGTTGTCCTCTCTTGATGAAAATCATCCGTCTCTCAAAAAGTAATGTGCAATTTGTATTCCATAGTCGTAGTACGCATTCACATGGCGTATGGTGGCCTCGAACCGTCCTCATCGCCTCTACCATCTGTTCAACATTGCACGCACTACCATATCTGTTCTTTCCAGCCACCGCTCTGGGACAGTGGGAGAGGCCCCATCAGCGGGCACGTGCCAGCACGCACACAACCTTGCGCCAAGCTGTCGCGTAGGTGCCACCCGAAGCTTGTCTCTTCCTCCCTCCCATACCACCGCAATTAACTCTTCGTTCCTTCTCCTCCAGCTGGAGCCCTGTCTCGTGGGTGATTTCTTGTCATATATGCGAGACAACTTTCGAGCTGACCCCACTTGGTTTGACGTGTAGCAGAGGACTCTCCCTTCCTCTCCTCCCCATGGTACCTGCCCCGAATCATGGTCCATCCGTCGGCTCTAGCCTTTACCCCAAGCTATTGGACAGAAAGTCTGTCGGTCGTAAGAGTCCCTTCTTTCGTCCCGCGAGACCAGTGTTTGACCTACTCCGACCCAGCTTGCCACGTAGTAACACCACCAAGACTGGCTACCCTCTCACCCGGTTCGAACAACGTAGGCTATTCATTCCATATCGGGGTAGCGGTTCACCAACACGCCTCTTAGCGCATCCAAAATGTCATCGACGCCTGTATGGCTTGCAACAACAACTTGCAGTAGAGGGTTCCACCGTCATCAACGTTTCCCCTGGTGCTCGCGTTGGTGCGTGGTGGAGGCTCATGACGAAATCAGCTATGGTTGCTTCCGCTTTCGAGGGTGGATAAGGTGAGACAAGGATTTCGCTCTCACGAACCTGACTGACTGCCGCTCACCGTGTGGGCTAGGAAGGGCTTAGAAGGGATGACCGAATCAGGGCAATGAAGCGGTGGTTTGAGTTGGTTACATGTCAGGTCCGTGTCTCAGTTAAGTTCCCTGGATACTGCTGATTCAATAGTCGTGGCTATTTCGGGGCAGGTCGATCTGACCGTCACGCGACTCTTACTCCTGCGACATCCACAATCGAGATATACACCCCAACCATATCTCCTCAACGGAGGCGCCTCTACCAATTCCCGCATACCTCCCAGTTCCTGACCGGGTCGGTTCATCTCTGCTGTTGGAGTCACCCATTTTACGCACCTGTTTTCGAGCTTTGATTTCCGTCTAATTGTCATCACGGGTCGCTCTCGCTGCCGCTTTGTCCTCGGACGTCATTCTTGTCTATGAAATCCAGTGGAACATCGAGCGGTTGAAACCTGTGGTAATGGATTTGAAGCCCTGCCATGCCCTGCTGTAGAATAAATAATAATGACTATCCATTTGATGATACCATGCATCGTTCTCTGCACGAACGTGGAATTCCACGTTTCTGACACGACTGCCAACATAAGCAGGCAATACCTCGACGAACAAAATGGTGTCCCTTGCCCTGTATGCCCCAACCACCCTCTTCAGTCGCTGTCACGCCATTTGATTATTCCAACTGTGATATCCCTCCTATACTGATATATAGGTCCTCATCGCATTTTCTCATGCTCGCCATCTCCGCTTTGAGCATTCCATTTGTGCTTCCTTGTGTTCTTCTCGTGTTCTCTGAACACCCTAAGGCGGTGCCAATTTTATATACCTTTCCGACCAAATCCGGAGTCAACTTTCTGTTTCTATCCTCTCGTGCTCCACCCTAGCCTGGTGCACGGCAAAACACGATTTAGCCGAACCGCGGCACAGCTTCTACACAACTCTCTACCGACAATGAAACGACCTTGCATGGACTCCCGTTAGAGTGAAAGGGAGGCGCAACTCCCAATCAGTGTAAGTCAAGCATGAGAGTATCAACGTATGAATTTGTGTAGAAACTTGCAGTGGATGGATGGTCAAGCCCTCACCCCATGTGAGTGAACTACAGGCGGTATCCCTGATGTCGATCATAGGAATCGATTGGTGGGAACACTCATCGAAAATTATCAAAGATCGGGGTGCTATCCCGCTCGCCTAAGTTGGCCGTATTCGTGTTGCCTTCGATCCTCCGTCTGCAGTGGGATCCGTAGACTACTTTCTGCTCAGCCGAAAGGAGGTAGCCGCAGTTCGTCGATCCTTCCAAACTGTGTACAGAATTCATTGGGTCATGGTTGAGCCGCTATTGCTTTGTCCCTTCTACTACGCTTCGCTCCCTGCAGGACGGGTTAATGTAGGTTGATTCTGCCATTTTACACCATCGCACTCACTACCAGGGCTGCCAGATCTATCATTCTGATGGTATCTGTCACACCCGCCACACCTGGCCGCTTGGGGGCATTCGCGTGATGACCGCCGAGTCGCTCAAGCTCAGCCTACTGCTCGCTTCTCGCGCTGCTATGCCATGGACTGTACGGGATGCCCTCGAGCTCGAACATCCTTCGCAGACGATATCGAGCAAGCGGTGTCACTACTCAGGGTCCGTATGCCGTAGTGGAAGGCGACGACAACGTTTTGGAGGGTGCTGGCCTTCAACGACCTTGCTGCCGTTGACAACCTTTTGGGTAGGCTACTCGCAAGTGGGGAGGTAAAACCCTGGCCGGTGAGTGAGATGTCGGGCGGCACCCTTCCTCATGGTACTGGGTAACACCGAGCGAGGTTGGAGTCGAAAGCGCCCTCGAGTCTTACATAGGCGGTGGGGAAGGTGAGGCCGGGTTGTCATGCATCAGTAAGTTGAAACCTAGGTGTGCCGGCATTTCATGCCTCTCATCCTACAGCTGTCGCCTGCATGCGACAGAACACGTCTCGGGTAGACGCTGCTGTCGACCTTTTTGAGAGAGCTCCGGATTCTCGGGGATGATTCCGGACGGGGAATCATAGTGCATGCGTCAATTTCTGTGGATAGTGTAAGAGCTACCATTGATCAGGCTTGGGCTTCGGCGGGATGCTCAAGATATGGGAATACCA
>JANDKE010000425.1:4922-25697 GCA_027627275.1 Coprinellus aureogranulatus
TCAGTNCAGNNNCATGNTNTCAGANANNNACNGTAGGGAAACTNTNTGANNCCTTAAANGGAACTTTAGATGCTNATTCTTGAGACTNAGCTCGAAGCCTCGAGCNANGGTTGGATCCACAAAGTGAGGCCTAGTGAGGNGTTCTATAACACGTACACAATNAGTATAAAATATAGTAGTNGTGGAAGGGATGCATCAGGAGAATAAAAACCAATGAGCCAACAAAAATGCGGTGNTGNTACAGTGCGAAGTCGTATGAAGATGGCGGGCGTTAAANGGTATGCAAAAAAAGTCTAACTGAGATAAATTTANAGTATCCGAGCATGAAGATGAAGACCGGCGTTGCGGACAGTGCTACCACGCACAACCAAAAATAAGGGAGGAGAAGCCTGGAGAAAAGCCGGAATCNNAAAGCGGGACGTTCGCAAGATTCTCTGAACCGTGTTCCGCCCGACACTGAGTGCGTCCGACCATACGCCGGATGTGCATGTTGTGCCTGTTATATTATTGCCCGACGGAAGGGCTCTTCTATGCAGGGGTAGCGCAGACGGTCACGGGAAGGAAGGTGTCGCTGCCAGAGCGGACAAGGGGTGCTGCAGGATTGCGCGATTTCGGCATCACCCTCTACGTGTCGTGGGCGCCGACAACTCGGCGGCAGTTCAGTCATCAACATGCCCCTTGAATCTGACCGCCTTTTTCTGGGAGACCTCGAACTCGCTGCTGCTGTGCCGGGGTGACGATACAGGAGTCGACAAGCGGGATGATGAGGGGACGGAGCTCGATCTCGAGCCGGGGAGAAATCTCCCGAGCCTGAACTTTGAGAGGAGGGAATGCGCTGAACTGGAGGGCGTGGTAACGCTTGTTACTGTGGTGGACGAGCCAGAAAACGCTGCTTTCCAATTTCGTGTACTCGTCGACGACAATGTGTCGCTGTTCTTGGGCGGGGGAAGGGGTGGCCCTGAATGGGAGGGCTTCTTCATAGATGAACGGCTTGGTGGAGGAGGGAGGGCAACGGGTGCCAAGTGTGATTTCCCTCTCGGTCTTGAAGTTGAAAGAGGGCGTAGATGTGGTGTACGCGATAGATGCAGCCCCATGGCGATTTGTTCAATGGTAGGGGGGGCCGACCCAGCCAGAATGTCATCCCGCGTCACAAAATGTTGGGGCTGACTGCGGGTCGGTGCCATTCGTTCCTCTGGGGTAGAGTACACGCCCGACGGTGGAGATGGCGTCCGTTTCTCGTGTTGTTTAGGCTTCGACGCAGATGGTGCCAGGCTACGTTTCATCGACCCCAGAATCCTAGACGCTGAGGTACGTGTTGTGGTGTGCGGGGTCGGTGGAGGCGAGGGCGCGGAGACATGACGTTTGGAACGAGATTGGGGGAGCGCCAGGGGCTGCAGCAAAACGCTCTTCGAGGATGACGCCGCTCGTTGGTGATTGGGTCGACGAGAGTCCATGTCATTGCGAGAGATGGTGGTCGTGGTCAAAGGCGCGGTTTCAAAGTCTCAACACAAGATCGCCCAGGGTGGCTGTGCAGATACATTATTTCAATTTCACGGAATTTACTACAGCGCGTGTACTATGTCGTCTCTGGAGACTCCTCTTCCTCTTCGTCCTCCTCTGCCCCATCGTCATCGTCTCCTTCTTCCTCGCTCTCGTCATCTCCGTCGCTGTCTTCCTCTTCTTCGTCTTCGCTTTCATGAAAGGTCAGTGAAATGAACTCATCTCCCATTGACCCATCCTCAGCATAAACCGTCGGAGCCGCTGTCGAACTGGGACCAAGGTCAGTAACAACTCCCGGAGGTAGTCCGGTTGCTGAGTCGGTGCTAGGTTCGGCCACAGCTGGGGTCGAGGAGGCAGCCGCCGCCTTTCGCCCCCGATTAGCGCGAATGACGTGTGGAAGTTTGCATCCTTTCGTTCTGCAAGCTCCATTTTCAGCAAAGTCCGGGCATTCACGAACATGCTGCTTCTCGCAGTCCCAGCCCTTTTCACAGTATCCGAGGACAGCAAAATCGCGGCATACTCCCTCTCGTTTGCCGACGTTCACATGGGGGAAGAGGCACCCGACCCTGGTACACCGCCCTTTGTTCATGAAGTGCACACAGACGGGCGTCCGCTCAGGAGTGGGGTCGTGTGATAGATTGCACGTTTCGGCGGTGTTGCTGCAGTTGCCTTGAAGGTAGTTCCAGCAGATTGCGATCTTCGACGGATCGTGCTGATACATGCACGTCAACCCGCGATTGCAAGTACCTGTATAAAGAAATGAAGCCCCCATAGAGACACAAGGGATGGATATGTTATTGACCGAGAAACGTCATTCCTTTTAGAATGGAAAAGCAAAAGCGGAACCGCACCTGTCGTTGTAAATCGCGGGCAAGGCTTGTTCAAGTACTTGCGCTTTTTCACCTCCATCCGTTCACTGAAACTTCGATCAGCTTGCCCGATAGGTGAAAAAGTTGAACGGGTCACCGACCTCCACGACTTGCGCGTGTTGTACAAGGTCATGTTTCGACCCCGCCCTCTTCGAGCTTTGGATTTGTAACTCCTAGAAGCAGAAACTAAGTGCCCTGCTTTCCGCACGTAAGGAAAGGCAGTCGATGGTGGTTTCGCTACTGGTGCTTTTGATTTAACCACTTCGGCAACTTCAGCAATACACACGCGCAGGCCAAAGGATGACGTACGATCTTTTCGAACGAGAGACCTTGCAGAGCTCTCGAATGCCACTCCACCAATGACAACGTCCTTCGTCTCGTCGGTTTTTGCTGTTCGTGACAAGTTCTGGGTTGCCACACTGCTACCTAGATCTCTGTTGGTTACACTATCCAATGGGCTGTGAATCGCTTTACCACTAGATGGAGTGTTCGTCGATGAACCTGATACGGAGGCTACTGTCGTCGCTGCTGCGCCTGCGCCAACACCAACGGATGTTGAGTTATCGACATTGGCGCCGGCTGCGGGTGAAGGGGCTGCCTCGAGTCCTGGACGAATGTATTTGTTGTTCCGCCTTGCTGGATTGTACGCCGGTTGAGGAGCATAGTAGTTGCTGTACCCTCGTCCGCCACGATATCCTCCACGACCACGAGCGGGAAAGTTGGTATATGTGGTGTTCACAGCTGATTTGTGCTGGTTGATTGAGGCTGTAAACAAGATAATCTCAGTTAGCAGACCCATAGATCAAGAACGAAAAGCACAGGTGCACTCGAGAGAGCAAGAATGGTCAGCAGACGAACCGTGAAACAGCACGCTTACCTGTTAGCCGAGCTATCTCGTCTCTAATATTCTGCCTCAGAAGTCATAAGTTATCCCGTACACTGAGATTTTGGTGAGAGTCGCTGGTGGATGTACGATGCGGAANAGAGTCAAGAGCGATAACCACACAAAGGGACTTGACTGAGCTCATGGCGCCGAACCGATGATGCAGCTGACTAACGCGTTGATGTCCCACAACAGTCAATTCAGGGGCGCTCCTCAGCTGCTCATCCAAAGACTAACATTAAAAGAAGCGACTCAAGTAGGATATACTCTACAAAACCAGCCCNCTCTCTGCAATACCAGACTTCCTTAACGTACTCGCCAGTACATTGTCGACGTCTGGGAGACTAGCTTCCTTTTTAAACACCTCCAAGAAAGCTCTTCCCCNTCGACTGGCTTGCGAATTGTCTTGAGGCTCTGCAACGGGCGATAATCCCCTCTTGGCAATATGCCAGTTCTGNGGATTCTGGCCTCGGGAGTACACTTCAAGCAAATCAGGGTCCCTGTACGGACAAGATATACGTCAGTNAACCATCCNGCGAGACNNAAGNGAGTCNAGTACCTCTCCAATAGNGAAATAGCATTATGCAAATGACTNGAGTCCGACGCGAATCCGGGGCTCTGGAGTAGATACTGGTCCGTTGAGATCGCATGCTGGTCGGGGGTCTGCANAATCTTGTTCGCAGTTGGCAAGGACTCTGACATACGGCTCAGAGCGGCATTNCGNATGGTNANCTGGATANCGTCAAGTAGACCATTGGCATGCTGAGCTGCGATAGAGAGATATTCTTCCACGTCCGTGAATGCGGGGAGANCTGGNTCNGAAACGAGAGCGAGCATCANATCNCCGCGCTACNANAAANAGGCCNNGGANGTCAGGCTAAGTGAANGTGCAGCAANGATAGATNGACTGACGACATAATAATGGATGTCGCATTTCTGGGTCAGGATCCCATCGTCGGTCGATGCNAGGTGTAACTGGCGNACTGAGAATATAGGCGGAGATGGGGAAGAAGATCGTGTTGATGGTGCTTGTGGTCTGGCGTGAATGGTCATAGAAGACTGAGGAGAAGACGATACCAGATCCAACTGCAAGGCATTACCAGGTTCCACTGACGGTCCAACCTTCTCCNCNTCCTCTTCGCCAAGATCGGCCTNGCNTATACGGCCGTCCTCANGCTCTGAGCGTGCATCACTCACAGCATCCCCATCCTCCGTCCCTTCGGTTCCCTCTGTAACATCGATGGACAGATCTTCGGAGGCCAGAGCTTCTTCTAATGCCTTGGCATCGACCTGCACCTCTAGGCTACTACCCGAAGGCGATTTCATGTTCCTCGACTCCTCTTTGACGCCATCCTCGACAGGCGCAGGTTTCAACCCAGTCTGGGGAGCTTTCTCCGGGCTCTCGCTTCTGGATTGAGCAGACGAAGAACTCTTCCCGAAGGTAAGATAGTTCTGCCAATTCCACTTTCTCACATCCATATTAACATTGACGTTCGGAAGTCCAAATAGCCCAGAGGCGTCGCGCTCTGCCTTTGGTTTGTTGTGGTCGGGCTCAGAGGCGGGTGCCGGTTGGATGGTATCGACAGACGATGCCAGAGGGTCGTCTGTATTCGGCGTTGGTTGGGGTATCACGTTCATGAGGAGCTCTGACAAAGCAGATGGGTGTGCTTGAGAAGTGTAGCGAGATGAGGGGATGATGTGAGTTTGGGAGAAGACCACGGGGGAAACTGATTCTGGTAGGCTTGTGGAGAAGGCATCCACCAACGGAATGAGGGAAGCGTAGTAGGGCTGCAGTGGTACACCTAATGAACAAGTATTGAATAACCTCAGACCATGGAGCCGGACTGTGACTAACCCAACTGTTCTGTGATCTGCGCTTTCCCTTCGAGATTCCACGACCATGCCCACGGTGTGAAAAACCGCTCCAGCTGTAGCTCGAGGGCCTCCTGCCCTAGCTCTGCGAGGATGGATGTGAACGACCCATGGGTCAGCTTGAATCGCTCATAAGCACGCATAATCTGACAACGAATGGCAACGTCGTGCACTGTTCCATCGTGGTAGTCGTACACAGGATCCGCGGATGGGGGGTTTGATGTCTTGGGTTTTCCTTTATTCGAGTGTTTATTCACGACTGGTGCCTGAGGCTTCTTGGGTAGCTCAACTGTCTGTTTACGGGAGAGCGTCGGCTTGAGAAATCGAGAAAGTATAGGGGTAACTCACTGCATTGAACCAGAAATTGGGTTCCGGAGACACCAGCACCATCCGACGAGATTGCGAGTGAACGCTCTCGCACTCCTGATGGGGATTGAATAGTCTATGCAGAAGCTCCAGAGCACTCTACTAGAGCATAGATAGTACGTACTCTGCAAAATTCACCAGAGCTTTTGCCAACCCAATCTGTCTGAGCATGCGATCCCTCGATACCGCCTTTTCCTTAGATGTATAGAACAGAATATGGGCCTGTTCCTCCGCATCCTCGTCGTCTTCATCATAAGGATGCTTGGGACGTAGAGTAGGATTATAGATGGCCAGGTACAAGAGGCCGGAAGGAATGCAACTCATGTCATAGTTGCCAGAAAGGTGTGCACGTCGTGGTCTGTTGTAAGAAGGCCCAGGTCCGGTGGCCCTGCCGTGACATCACTTTCCACACGCAAAATCCAAGGCAGCAAAAACACGCAGCAGCGCTATTGGGTATGTGCAAATCGTCGTAAATCGTTCATGAATCGAGGGGTTAGAATAACAGGTAGACAGAATTGTACAGGTACAAGAGAAGACAGGTAAGGCGATAAGTATGTACAATATGGAGTCAGTGCAAAATGCCAATGCTTCGTGTCAGGTCGTTTTCAACGGATCTTCAGGTGCCTCGTCCAGGCCAACGTCCACATTCGTGTTATCGTCCGACTCTGTGTCAAGGTCGGCTTGGTCTCCTACAGGACTCCCTCCAGACGCCGGATCCGAGTACGACGGCGATCCCCGATTGCTCCTGGGTGCCCACGGATCATCGTCGTCTAGGCCAACATTGAAGGAATAGGTGCTTGAAAACGTGGGGTCCCACATGTTCTCGGTTGCAGAGTCGAAGTCCGTGTCGACTTCAGCTTCATTGGAAGACGTTGGGGAGGATTTACGAAAGCGGGAGTGATCTGAAAAACCATAACTATGAGCGTAAGGGTAAACGTTATCATAAGAGTCGGATACGAGCGGGTCAGATTGAGCAGCTTCAAAGGCGGGCGGATCGTCCTCGGTCAGATGAGGGGCCAAGGCCATCATGTCTGCAACTCCAGGAATCGACATTGGATCGTTCGGGTCGTAGCCCATTCTCGCTATGAGGCTGTTCAGGTCGGGGTCGAACTTCCCCCTTGTCATACGTTCCTCATTCTCGCTTGGAGGTGTGGGCAGTTGACCGCCAGTAGTAGTGGCTGAGTCGCCTGCATCCTCTACAGGATCGCCAGGCTGAGGCTCGGGCACCGATGCCTTGTATTCTTCGATCTTCCGGTGAGTCTTCCCGCCGAGAGGTGTCGTAGAACGACGTCGATAGAACAGCAGATATGCGTTGGCATTCTGCGGAAGAGAGTGATGAGTGCCACGAAGACAAGATTCAGTAAAGATGCTCACAACTGCGCTGCTAGCTTTAGCTTCCGTCACGTAACCATCGTCAAAGTGGTACCACTTCCCGTTCATATGGTTGATACTGTAGGCTCGATAATGACCACCGCCAAGCCCACCGATATGTTCATCCACGGCGAACAGGTCGTAGAGCAGGGGCTCCTCGAGGTTGAGCGACTTGAACTCGTCAACCTCGACACCCTGTTCCCTCAGCCGTTTCGCAACCGCACGCTCCCCTATCTTGTTCCCCAAGTCCAAACCCTCGATGGGAAAATCGACGAAGGTGTCAATCTTGTCCCGAAGGATCCGATTGTTACTGAAACGTTTCAAGTGCACCACCAGTATATCGGGCGCCTTCCAGAGGTCGAATTTCTTCGTCGCTTGCTGATGCTTCTTGCACTGAGGACAATACCATAGATCGTCTTCGCCCAACTGCTCCTCTCTCACAAATTCTTCTAGACAATCCTCCAATGTCAACCCAGCCTTCTTCTTCTGAGCCCGTGCATTCTTCGCTTCTTCGTATTCGGGATGTATGAATTCAGGCCATTTGTGCCACTGGGCGTGTTCGTAGGAGGTGGATTGGTCGCCGAAGAAATAAGCCTTCATGTTCTCGTCGAACTCGCAGAAGAGAGCATCATTATCCCTCAGCAGAGACGACAGGCCGTAATTTTCTGCTTCTTCCTTGCGCTTCTCCCAAGAAACCCATTTGTCTTCATTCATGTACAAGCTGCCCTGCGCCTTGTAGTCGTATTGAAGACGGAGTTCGAACAAGTCCTTCTTAGTTCCAATAGGCCGTGGTGTCGTGCTGATGCTTTCCTCAGTCTGTGAATCTACGTCCATATTCCTCTCTCCAAGATCTACTTCCTCTACAGGTTGCGAAACTTCCCGTACGTCACCATCGGGGGTGATTTCTGTGACCGATTCCACCTGCGGGGCGAAAGTTGAGTGGGGTGAAATCCTCGTAATCGAGTCCTCAGAATTGGGCGCATGTTCCCATTGGTAAAGGTCCTTCCGATGGCCTGTCCACCTATCCAGGCGGGATACCACATTATCGTATATCGCATCTACGCTGGAAGCCTCTTCTTTGCTGATAACGGCGACAGTGGGGTAACCAAAGAGGGATGTCTGCGAACGTGGGGGATACATGGTCGTCCGGCTGATAGGAGCTTTGTGGTCGGATAAGAAGACGGGGAGAATGAAAGGTTCATCGTCCCTCTTCTTGTAGTTCAACCCCTGACGGGCGTTGCATGGAAGCTCATAGCAAACGATCACGTCCCGCTCGGTCATGTCAGACACGAGCACTCTGTCGTCTAAGTGCTTGTAGAAACGATGGTTAAAAATTTCCATGGTAAGGAGCTAGAGCAGTGTCAGCGAGAGTCCACACTCCAATTGGGAGTCACACACATTGTCGGCTTCCGCATCCATCCACCTTGCGAGAAGGCGTCGCAAATCTTTGAATGATGCATCCCGGTCAATCTCAACCGGAACCTGGTATACATAAGCTTCATTGACGCCAGTGCAAGTCGGGGAATCACTCGCCTGCACGTGAGGATGGTTCCGCTTCCATGGAACGTAGTAGATAGTGTGACACCATTTTCTCTCCACAGGAAGAGGTAGCGTCAGGTACATAAAAGGGTCAAATGTGATCGACACCTATGCTACCGTCAGGGGGTTGCTATAGGATATTTAATAGGCAAGGACAGACCTTCTGACATTCTGGGCATACCAAAGTACTCTGATACTGGCCTTGAAATAGGTCGACGATGACACTATCATTGCGCAGCATATATCCGTCCCAAGAGTCTTTAGCCAACTTCGCCAGCTCCAGATCTCCTCCCCCTTCCCAGTCGGGTTTCTCAACGTACGGCTTTTTCAATACGCGGTTCAGGTCCTCGTGGAGTCCATCTAACAGGAAGGCCACAAGTTCCTGTGTGTCATGCTGCTGATAACCACTGAATTGAGGGGCAAACCTTTGCAGAGTCTGCTTGAACTCCCTCGGCGAGTACGAGTTCGAAGGTCCGCTTGATGCCCAAATACGCTCGAGGAGGGAACCAAACACTTCAGCGATTGCCCCATGCATTCCAAGAGGATTGTCAAAATTCAGCTCGGTCTTGAATACACCGCCTACGTAGAATAAGAATCGATCGAGGCTTGTGCACTTGCAGAAATCCAAACTCACTTAGGAAGTACTCTGCCAGTTCTTGCGTGTGGGCGAGGCATTGCAAGGCAGAGTTCATGAAGCAAGTATTGCCCCTGAAATCATGAGCAAGAATACGAATACCGGACCAAGTAACGCTCACATGTTTCCCAGACCGAGCGTCCCAGGCACAAGGGTCTTTGTAGTAGTTTTGTTGCCCGTGAAAGACTTGCCGCTGAACAAATCTTTGGACGTCTTAGGCGAAGCGGTTGACTTGGAAGTCGTAGCAGTGCTGGACGAGGGAGATATATACCGATTGAAGAAGGAATCGTTCGAGTTGAAGAGGGGAGGGGGAGCCTCCACCGCGAGCGGCTTTGAGGACTCAGAATCGACAAGCCAGCCATCAGACCCCTTGAATTCGACAATGTAGGCGTCTCCGTCTTCTATGCCGTGGTCCTCAATAGACTTCTCACTTGCCTCAACCACGTCCGCGCCCAACTCTTGCAATTTCTCGGCAGGAAACTCTAACGTTCTCCAGTCATCGATGTTGGTCAGCTTCCAAACGCGATACGGAAGGTGGGATGAGGTATCGGTTTTTACGGCTTCTGCCAACATGGTACACAGATTTTTGACTGTATCCCCAATGGAGACAGAGATGGTTGGATGAGGCGGCCCAAGTGCCAGATTGGTAGGGGCATCCGCAACAAGGCGAAAGACCCTGACCTTCGGGGGGTAAAGTTCCAGATAGGCCGTCTTGGAAAAGACACCTCGGGTCGTGACACGCCGAGGGAGTGGATTTGAGGACTGGCCATACCTGATCTCCAGTGAGCTAGCGTCCGTACTTTCGAGATTGAGGACACGAACCATGTGGTAAACGCTGTCCATACATCTGCTGGAACATATTCTACATCTATCCCTTCGATAATGTCCGTTCTCAAGTCTCCAGATGCCTTCAGCAGCGGGGAATTGTCGACTGGGCCAAGTTCCTGTTCGGAAACCGGGCCATCCTTATCCGCCTCGCCCGTGCAGGCAATCCTCCAGCGCTTGAACCACCTCTTTGAAATCAGATACCATGTCTCTCCCGACTGCATCGAGGCAGCCTTCGCTTTCTCCACGAACTCGACCTTGTCCGTGGGCGCCATATTCTGAATGGATGCGGGCTCGTGAGGTGGCACGCCGGGGAGGGAGGATGGGATGCTCGCTTCGCCCTGTTCAGCCATATACGAATCAATATCTTGGGCCAAGTCGGCGAGGGTGAGGCTAGACATCTGATCTGAGCTTGGACTTCGCACTGCGGGGTCCAAGGGGGCGCTCTCTGATACTGGGCGCTTCACCGATGACGAAGATGTGTCTGATTGCATCGAATGGCTTCGTTGACGCTTGCGACTGGGCTGCACGGCAGCGTCCGCAGGGTCCAGCGATGGAGAGCTCGCTGGAGAGGGTAGAGAGGTCATCGCGGGTGGTTATCGCGGATACAAACTGTGAAAGACGGGACAAAAAGGCAAATCGATTTCACTACGCGTCAGCCTAAGTACCTCTGCACGTGATACCGTGATCCCCATCACCGTGTGGCGTCTGGTTCCGAGCCCGAGCCCCTGTTGAAGGTGCCTTCTATCTTCTTGACCATCATGTCCATTGAATGTATGTGAACCTTGCCGTTTTACCACCCTAATCTATCTAGTAACATTTCCCCCTTTCTTAGCCAAACACTTCCTGAATTCTGCCGATACCCTCGTCCTGGAATCCCTCAAGGGACTCTGTGACCTCAACCCTGCCTTGGCCCTCGACCCAGACAACAAAAGCAAGTAGGACTGGGCCTGACAGCAGGCGGCTCTGCCTAACAACATTAGTAGTTCTCTATGTGAAGGACCATGACTCGAGTAAAGTTGCTCTGGTCTGTGGTGGTGGCTCAGGCCATGAGCCCGCGCACTCGGGGTTCGTAGGCAAGTGGTCGTTGTTGGAGTGCCACTTTGGGGCATCCTGATATCCACTGTCTCTTAGGAGAAGGCATGCTTACGGGTAAGTAATGTGGGCGCGTCACTCGGCTCGATATGAGACTACGAACTGGAAATTCCAGCGGCTATCTGCGGTCATGTGTTCGCTTCTCCCAACGCCAGCCAAGTGCGCCGCGGGATTGACCTCGTCCGCAATGAAAAGGGGTGAGTGAGCTAGAACCAATGACTAAGCTTTGCTTTGTTTATATCGCATTTTCCATAGTACTATCATCATAGTCAAGTGAGTGTACTGCGAATGGGATACTCGTTAGGGTATCGACTTATTTCCATGGTGCTGGGCAGAAATTACACTGGCGACATCCTCAATTTCGGTCTTGCTAAAGAGCAATATGCAGCGAGGCACCCATCCGAGGCCGACAAGGTTCGCTTTGTCGTTGTTGCCGACGACGTAGCAGTCGGTCGATCCCAAGGCCAAATTGTTGGGCGAAGGTACGGACCAACCGCTCCGAAACATATATTAGCTTACCTTTGCATAGAGGACTTGCAGGGACCATCCTGGTTTATAAGATTGCTGGTGCTCTTGCTTCCCAGGGCGCCTCTCTCGACGAGGTATACCGCACTGCCGTTTGGATGAGCCAAAATGTCGCCACCATCGGCGCCAGTCTAGGACATGTTCACGTTCCGGGGACAGCACCTCTTTCCACCAACCTTGGCAGCGACGAGTTGGAGATAGGGATGGGCATTCACAATGAAAGTGGGAGCGGTCACATGGCTCCTGTCCCTAAACTCTCCGAGCTCGTTGGCAAGATGATCAGCCTCTTGACCTCTACCAGCGATCCCGATCGCTCTTTTCTCCCTTTCAACGGTAGCGACAACGTTGTTCTCCTTGTCAACAACCTTGGAAGCGTTAGCGAGTTGGAGCTCGCTAGTATTGTTGCAGAAGCTCGCAAGCAGCTAGATGAACGACGGTTCAGGGTCGCCAGAATCCTATCTGGCACTTTCATGGTGCGTCACAGGTGTACCGCTCGGAGTGCGGGAACTCACTCATCACAGACAAGCCTAAATATGCCAGGGTTCTCTTTGACGCTACTTTTGCTTCCCACTGGAGACGACCCATCGTCCCCATCTGCGAACGATGTCCTCTCACTGCTCGATAAGAAACCCAAGGTTCTCGGGTGGAAATGGACTCCTGCTTCCGAGCCGCTCCCCGCGAATAGTCAAATTCGGCGTCCGATGGAAAAAGGTGATGATGTGCCGAAAGGCCATGTCCTCCAAGTGAAGGCTCAGAACCCCGAGGTGTTCGTTTCGTCGATTCGCAGTGCATCTCATGCTGTCATTGCTGCGGAGCCTGCCATCACGCGCATGGATGTCATTGCTGGAGACGGGGATGCTGGCCTTACATTGAAGGTAGTGAAGCTTTCATTCTGAGGGAGATACCACTAAACCAACCAACGACAGGCAGGCGCTCAAGCCGTACTCGATGCGATTGAACAGGGTAAGATCAGAGGTGACGACGTCGTGTCCTCTTTGATCGCTGTTGCCCAAGTGGCGGAGGAGGCTATGGGAGGGACCAGCGGCGCATTATACTCGTAAGTGATAGGGTATTCAGTTCACCATCCGCTGACATCTAGCCTCCTGTATGTAGCATCTTCTTTTCTGCGCTCGCACAAGGATTCCAGTCCCAGCCCATTCCCCCCGGATCCGTCGCGAGCGGCGCACAGTGGGTACAGAGCCTCTCCTCCGCTCTGGACAAACTATACAGCTACACTCGTGCCCGCCGACCGTCTCGTACTCTCATCGACCCACTATCTGCATTCATCGAAGCCATGCAGAATTCTGGGGATGAAGGCTGGGCCAAGGCAGTTGCAGCCGCAGCTCAAGCAGCAGAAGAAACAAGAGACCTCGCGGCCAAGGCGGGCAGGAGCGCCTACGTAGCCAGCGATTACCTGCAAAAGGAGCGGGTGGCGGACCCAGGAGCGTGGGGTGTGAAGACTATCTTGGAGGCGCTGAACCTCTGAGTGCAATTGTACCAATCTAAGTGTATGTAAGTACAAAGAATACTGTCACGGTGCCCTGTCGAACCCTGTGTTCTGCACAAATATCGATGCAAAACATTTTCTGACGTTGTGGGCACTGTCCTCACGGTAGGGTCCATATCCAAAGCCGACAACCCTTTCCATATGCCCAATTTCCTTGGGATCATTGCGGCTAAGTTAAGCCTCTAGCCAGTGACGACTTCTCCGAGGACGCTTGGTTGACACACGCACCCTGCACAAGGAGAAGCCCATCTGGAAGCGTTGGTCGACCTCGAATTAGCACCACCGGGGAGTGGAAATGTCCNNNCTCGGAGGGCTTCTCAAGGTAGGTAGATACTTACCAGTCGCCTGAGGATGCCCGTGCAGGCAGACCAACGTCGGTCCATGCGTCGCCTGACCAGGGCGATTTGCTTGTCGATTGCGTNCAGCGTCCCTGGTACTCGTCGAGCGACTCTCCTTCCAGACCTCGGCTATATTGAACTAATCACGTTCAGGGGTATGGTGCGAGAGTAACTACAGACGACTTCCTTCCATCCGTCGGCCGAGTCTCATGCACCTTNCGTGTTGTTGGGCACATTGCTCCGTTTGACTTTCCGAGGCGATTACTGGCACTGTCAGTACCGATCTGTATCGATGCACAAACGCAGGAGTGCGGCAAGGCTATGAATACAAGTGCTGCGCCGGCCAANGATCNCGGGGAAGGGAAGTGTACTTTGACTTGTTTATTNAAATTCTGAAACCGCGGAAGATGAACGCCTTCGCCGAAGACGGAGGTGAAGATCAAGTGAAAGATNNCNCCAGACAGCCTGGGGAACATCGAAGCTTCCCCAAGTGGGGCAGATACACAGATACTTCCTACTACCCCAGGTTTGAGCTCGAGCTCATCGATTGGCTGTAAGTATGCTACATCCTTAGCTAACTTCAAAGATCTTTCCATCTAATGCCGCGATTGGNGAGGGACNTCCGCATATGATTTTGCNTCGACCACTGCTNGNGGGAANACTCAACGGAGCTCATTATGTTAGGCTCGGCGCTCGCACATCCATTGCTTGTGGCACCACAANCANACGCCTCGGCGACCNGTACCCACGNAAGTCTCATCCTTAATCGACAGGCTGCCATGATAACTCACCTCGATGGCTATGAGAAGATCGATTCGTTGAAGTNTTGACGGCGGCATATGTAGGTGTTACTTGAGTTCCAGGCTGGGACGGCATGCANNCATCCTGCCATCGTTCTCATCCAGCCGTGGGTGTGCGAGGCGGGGGAGCAACACCGGTTCCGTCGGCGAAGNGCTGCCTAAAGGTGTCCCTGCTGCCGCTCAGTATCAGGAACAGAACTGGATGTACTATCGACCGAGGTCCGAGAGGAGTATACTTGTGTAGGTGAGGGTACAAATGGAAGACGGCAGCTTTTGGGAGCATGAAGGTACCCAATCCAAGGCACCGGTTGAACAGGAGCAAGAAAAGAACACACGGAGGTGGTATACACCCACCATTCCATTGATCCCCGTTGAACTTCTCTACCATGAGTAGCGGCTACCTACATCCGTTCATCAAATGGAAGGGTTTCACATTGAAATGAGAAGGGTGGACGTGTGGACCGTGGAATTCCTCGTTTCGCATTTGTAGATAATACAAAGCGTGAATGCGCTAAACCGAAGTGACATACAGGATATTGTGACAATGCGTGGGGGTTGACCAAAACATGGGAATGATGGTGGGACAATGCTATACAACACTAGCCTGGAGGCAGCAGTGTGGGGGTATTATAGTGTAAGAGACAAGACAACATGAAAACCCTAACTCCTGCGTAATTAAACCTTGTCGTTAATGGACGTCTCGACCTTGTCGTCGACGCTCTTAGTAGCATACTCGCCAGCCAAGAGACGCCTGCGGTACGCGAGAGACTTGGAGGGAATGGTGTTTTGGTACATGTGGTCGATCTGCTCGAGAGACAGGCCCTTGGTCTAAAGGAGGCGAAGATGTCAGATGAGAAGGTGAAACGATAGCGTGGGTGTGAACATACCTCGGGAACACAGAAGTAGGTGAACACAAGGCAGCATGCACAGGTTGAGCCCCAGATGAAGAACACCTTGACCTCAAGGCCAGCCGATCCAGGCTCGTCGTTGACGAGGTAGGGAGCTGGAGACATGGAGTCAGATCAAAGAGCATCGCAAAACAAGAAGGCGACTTACTAGCATAGGCAATGGCGAAGTTCCAGAGCCAGTTGCTGGCAACGGAAAGCGACATAGCCTTGGCACGAACCTGGAGAGGGAAGATCTCTCCAGTGATAACCCAGGCGACGGGACCCCAGGTGGAAGCGAAGAAGGCGATGTAGATGCAAACGAAGGCAATAAGGACCTTCTGGGCAGCAATGTTTTCGACGGAGACGGTGACACCAACAATGGCAATGATGAACTCGCAGACGGTCATGCCGGCGGCACCAACGAGGAGGAGAGTGCGACGACCGAACTTCTCAACACCCCACATGCCAGGCAAGGTCATGAAGACATTGACGATCGAAGTTGCGATGGTGATAAGGAAGGGGTTGCTGATGCCAGAGCGCTGGAAGAAGGTGGTGCCGAAGTAGAAGATGAAGTTGACTGGACGTTGCGTGAGCGACAGGCGACAAGGATATCAAAAGCGAAATACGTACTGCCAGTGAGCTGCTGCCATGCCTGGATGAAGATACCAGTGAGGGTACGGAGCGCGATCTTGTTCTCGTTCCACCTGAAGCAGTCGGCGTAAGAGCTCTCGCCCATGGCGACTTCGTGCTGGTAGCTCTCCTTGATTTCAGCGATCTCGGTCTGCACCTCGGGGTGGTCGGCGGGGAGGCGAACAAGACGGCTGAGAGAAGCAGCGGCAGCCTCATCACGACCACGCTTGATCAGGAAACGAGGGGACTCGGGGAGAAGAACCATGCCGGCGGCGAGAACACCAGCCCAGACGAACTGGATGGCGATAGGAATGCGGTACGACGGCGGTCCAGACTTGTCCTTGGTAGCGTTGTTGACGACAGCGGCGAGGAGGATACCGATAGTGATGGCCCATTGGTAGGTGGAGACGACAGCACCACGAATCCATTTGGGTGAACTGCCATGTAGGGTTAGAGCCGCAATTGAAACGCCATTGGAGCGAGAGCATACCATTCGGATTGGTACATCGGGATTAGGACGGAGACGAGACCAACACCAAGACCAGCGAAGACACGACCGACGACGAAGAGGGGGATAGCGGTGGCAGCAGTTTGCATGGCGATACCGATGGAGAAGACGAGGCAGGCAACAACAACACCCCATTTACGACCGACGATATCTGAAGGGACCGTGTCAGATAAACGCGAACGAAGAGATCGGAGAAGGCGCACTGACCAGCACAGGGGGCGCCAAGGAGAGCACCGACGAAGGTACCGGCGGAAAGGATGGAGACGATGAGAGACTCGGTGGACGAGCTGATGATGTACCCAAGGGGAGCAGCATCGGAGACGGGGACCTGTTCACCGAACTCGAGGATGAAGGGGGTCATCTCCTTGATACCAGAGATGACAC
Organism: Coprinellus aureogranulatus; assembly: GCA_027627275.1. Taxonomy (NCBI): domain Eukaryota; kingdom Fungi; phylum Basidiomycota; class Agaricomycetes; order Agaricales; family Psathyrellaceae; genus Coprinellus; species Coprinellus aureogranulatus. Next base: position 21,456 of record JANDKE010000425.1, read on the forward strand.
CGGTGTCATAACCGAACAGAATACCACCAAAGGCGCTGAACGCGGTCATAAGGATACCGACCAACTTGTTCTGAGAGGCGGGGTCAGCGAGGGGAACGACGAGGAGACGATGGCGACATACCTTGGGAGCGTTGGCGCCGATCTGAGGGCCATTGCTGTCAGCTGCGGGGCCTCCTGCCATTGTGAACGACGGGGAAGAGAGCGGGGGAACTGAGCTGGGGCATGCGGGCGAGAAGCTCTTGCTCTTATAGGCTTCACATGGCTGCAGCAACCAACCGCGAGATCCATCACCGATCCCATTCCTGCCAAATATGGACCGCGCCCCACACCAGCGGATCTCCCCTCGCTTTTTTCGCTGGCCCATGCGGTCCCCGTCGCTTGCCTCAACCCCCCGAACCACGGCTCTCATATCTCCTTCAGCGACGAGGCAAGGTGAGCCCGCCGTCCAGCTCGCCGTATACTGCTTCCAAGTATATCTGCGGCCCTCAGAGAAGCACCATGCCTGTACGAAATAGATATGTCCATTCACTTTCGAATCCAGCGCTCTGCATACGTACATCGTCATCGATGATACCCTGATCCTGTGCCCAGAGCACATGGAGTTCTTGACCTACGCTGCAACGTGATATCGCACGATGGGAATACTCGAGGAATATCAAACTCCAAACTATCATGGGCACAGTGCATGAGAAGCACCCAACGAGGGTGCGGAGGAAGAGCGGGATACCCAGAGTACCTGAAAACGCGTCCCACACTGCACTGCGTCTCGCTGCAGAGCAACGATGCCAGTATAGGCAGCTGTGCAGTGGAGTCAGGTCAGTGCGCAGCTGGCGCCTGAGCGGCAAACAAGGCTAAACAGGGGTTTAACCGGGGCCTGGCGCGCGTCCGCTCTCTCTTCTCTACCACCACCATGTCATCCTTTCTCAAAGTGGGCCTTGGTGGCCGTTACCTACGCTTCCCTCGTCGCCGCAACCCCTCTCTCGACCCCTCTTCGCCCCCCTCCCGCTCCTCCGTCTCCCTCGCGCCCCTCCTTGCCAGCGAGCACCCCCATGGCACCCTCAACAACTCCTACATTGTCATTCTTAAGGACGACGTCCACCCCGATGTCAAGGCCAACCACCTGAACTTTCTTCAGCAGCTTCATGCCGAGGATCCCCTTCTCAGTGACGAGCTCTCCGGCGTTCAGCGGGTTTACGAGGGCCATATCCATGGATATGCCGGTCGCTTCACCGAGCGCGTTCTTGAGCAGCTCCGGCTGAGGCCCGAGGTTGCCTATGTCGAGAAGGACCAGATCGTCAGGACTATGGAGGTTACGACCCAGAGGTCAGCGCCTTGGGTACGTCTCCTTTCACTCGCCTATTACATGTACCGGACTAATTAGCTTCCGTTCAGGGTCTCGCCCGAATCAGCCACAGGCCCAAGCTCACCTTCTCCACCTTCACCCGCTACGTGTACGACAGCGAGGGTGGTGAAGGTGTCGACGTCTACGTGATTGATACTGGTATCAACATCCACCACGTCGAGTTCGAGGGTCGCGCTTCCTGGGGCAAGACCATCCCTGACAATGATGAGGATGAGGACGGCAACGGTCACGGCTCTCACTGCGCTGGCACCGTCGCCTCGCGCAAGTATGGTGTTGCCAAGAAGGCCAACGTTATCGCCGTCAAGGTTTTGGGCTCCAACGGCAGCGGAACCATGTCCGACGTCGTCGGTGGTGTTACCTGGGCCGCCAACGCTGCCTACAAGAAGAAGAAGCTGGCTGAGGATGAGTTTGCCAAGACTGGCAAGTCGTCNCACAAGGGCTCTGTCGCCAACATGTCTCTTGGCGGTGGCAAGTCTCAGGCCCTCGACGATGCTGTTAACAAGGCTGTTAAATCCGGCCTCCACTTCGCTGTTGCTGCTGGTGAGCTTATCGGTATCTTTCCGTGAAATGAATGAAACCTCATGTCCGATCGCAGGTAATGACAACCGTGATGCCTGTGCCTACTCGCCCGCCGCCGCCGAGAACGCAGTCACCGTCGGTGCTTCCACTCTTGGTGATGAGCGTGCCTATTTCTCCAACTATGGCAAGTGTGTCGACGTTTTCGCTCCCGGCCTCAACATCCTCTCGACTCTACCGTGGAAGCCCCACTGCCACCTCGACCCTCTCTGGAACCTCGATGGCGTCACCCCACACCGCTGGTCTCCTTGCTTACCTCCTTTCCATCTACCCCTCTGCGCAGTTCGATCCCTCCTTCGATGCTGAGGACAACCTCATTTCTCTTACGTCTGAGCGCTTCTCGACTTCCATCTACAGCCTTGTTCACGCTGTGATGCCCGAGTACCTCCGTGCGTTCATGCCCTCACCCAAGCTTGTCGAGGCTGCGACAGCCCCTATCCCTAAGCGTCCCACCTTGACGCCCACGCAGCTCAAGAAGGCGCTCGTTGCTCTTAGCAGCAAGGGTCTCCTCGCAACTTTGCCCGACGATACCGTCAACCTGTTGATCTTCAACAACGCCACTGCCTGAGGGGTTCATCGTGTATTTTTAGTCGTGTCATGTCCTTCGCTGTCGTGCGCGCTGGGTTGAGGCTGTACCGCGTCTTGTTCGATCCATCCGTCCATACCTCCACCCACTCATCTGCATTAGTTTATCGCCATTGTTCGTTCACTGCATAGCATTTTACCCACCCCATTCCCTCCCTCTCGAACACCCCTTTGTTTGGATGTGATGGTTTCATCAGACGCCTTTGCTCTCTCATTACTGCTACCCTACAGGCTACCCAGCTACATATCTCACCAGTGCGCAGCGGCTTGTATCATAGTTGTTATCTTCCAAGTGATATACTTGATTTGCTATAGAATTTCCTGTGTTATGAGGGTTCGTTTCATTTGACGCTTCGCTTCGGTGCTTAGGAGTAGGTGGCGTTTTGGTGAGTACATTCGATTCCTCCAGTGCGACTCTTATGCTAAATCCTTTACAAGGGCACACTGAGTCTGACTGAGCAAAGAGTTCGCTAGGCACGAGAGGAAGGACTTCGGAAGGTTCCTCCAGGTCCTGTGATGAATTATCGCTACTAACGGGCTGGGCGTTCGCAGACCGTGCAGACCGAAGGCGGGGCTGTTACGGTATTCCACAAGCTAAACGCGCTTTACAACCGCATATCCTCCCAGGCAGTCCTATGGTTTGCATTCTCATTAATCCGAGGAACGCGCCCCTCCTTTCGCAGTTGCAAGAAGGGCGAACGATTGTCGGCCCGTGGTCGTACGATGGAGTTAGGGAGTACGGCCTCCACGGTCGCCTGGTGTACTTAAGGTCGGTCGTCTTCTAACATTGGGTTCCCTTCGAACGCCACCTCCCTTGGTCCAGTTCCCCCTCCCTCCTCCCCTTGCTCCACCCAAATTCAAGCTCAAACACCCCTCGACGACAGCCATGAAGTTCCTCTCCCTGTCCACCGCGCTCTCCACCTGCCTCCTCGCTGTCTCGGCTCTCCCTCTGTTGACAGCCCCAGGCCAAGTGTGCGACTATAAAGCGAAGGGGCCGTTACTTGAGCTCAAGAGGAAGGCGGCTGTGAAAGATTTTACGAGGTTGTATATTATTGAGAGGAAGCCTAGGGAGGCGTTTGATAAGTGGATCCCTGGGTACGTTCATCCCCTCTCTAATCCTACTTGACGTTTGACTGAACACCTGGTTACTATCACAGCGAGTACATCCAACACAACCCAGACGCCCTCTCCGGACGCGAAAACGCCATAACCTACGTCGAGCAACTGCAAGCCACCCCAGGCATGATCTACCAAAACATCACCTCGTTCTACGGCGAGGGCTTGGGTTGTTCCATTTCAGGAGGAGGGTCCCCGGTACGGATGTGGATTTCGCGATTATGGATAAGTTGGGGTTTGTGGGGACGTGTTTTAATGAGCATTGGGATGTGAGGCAGAGGATTTGGGGAATGAGACGAACCCGATTGCGTTTTTCTAGGTGAAGAGGTGGGTGGGAGGTGGAGTAGGAGGAGATATGTGTGAATGTCAAATGAATATTGCAGAGATTGTCTACGCGATTGAGTGCATTTGCCGGATATGGGTGCTTGGAACCCTGAAGTGGTAACCCATTGACACTCGATCGTCTTCAGGGACGCGTATGCAAGAACTTCAACCAGTCCATGTCTAAACATTCAGAATTAAAGAAACACGTCGTCTACGCTCGATGGCGCGAACATCCCACCTCGCCTCCCTTCGACTCGCTCATGGACGCGTGGAACGAA
>JANDKE010000426.1:6058-18927 GCA_027627275.1 Coprinellus aureogranulatus
ANTATCAANNCAGNTNNNGACNCACCTTNGCTTCNACNTCNGCCCCCGANGAGCTCCCTGCAACGGCACCTTTGACTACACCCAATCCTTTCAACGCCTCAATATCGTCATCGTCTTCATCAACGTCCATCGGGGCAGATGACCCTCCCTTCGATTCTGTGACTCCACTGAGGTCAGGGACGGGTTGNCCATCATGTTCCANGATATGATCCATTGCNGGTTGTAAACCCCTTCCTCCCGTGGCCTTCANCGCCCCTACACANTTTAAGTTAGCTTCCNTAGCAAGCCTTCTCAACAGCATTCAAAGACCACTCGCCACTTACACTCAACCCTAGCGGGGTCAAAGCCCATTCCCAGAAGAGTATCTTTATCCCCGGCCATGACAAATAGAGGATATAAGCGATTTGTAGTCTTTGAGTCTGCGAGCAGATAGAGTCAGGGTAAACGCGTGTATAATGGCGCGCCCACGAAACAGCCGCGTTCGGGCGCTTCCGAGTTCGATGATCTGATCAGAATATGGACCTTTGACTCGACGCACCATGGGTCTGCTGTTACGTCGCCTTCTTTCAAGTGCCCACTTCATCGGATTCGATACCCAACTACAGGGAGTATATGTTCTTTGAGACATAAGCACTGCGAACCATTCACCCACCCCGTCCGAGCTACTCAGAGCAGCCAGTCGGCTCTGTTGGCGTCGACCCACGTCCTATGCAGTCCGGGTCTACCCTCATGAACGCCAATGAGGGGCCTGTCGAAATTACTGCCAAGGTATCCGGCTCCAGAGGGCTGGGGCTGTGATGATGCTTCGTACTCTACGAGCGACGAAGGCATTTCCTCGCCCAACCCTGCAAGAATGTCGCCGGTATCCCCATTGCCAGCGATTCCTTCTTCATGCAAAGGCAACAAAACTTCATAAAGAGCGGGTCCCTTGAGCGTGTTCGAAGACTCGCCGAAAGGTCTTCTATCGCGACACGCGGTACCACCGCCTCGGCGTCGACCTCCACCGGATCCCCGTCAACTGCTCCTTCATGCTTCATCAAATTCGCTGGAACGCCCAGGTAGACGCCAACACTGGTGAGAACCCTCACTGTACGCCCGATTCGTTTACCNAACAAGTTCCGCCCCGAAACAGTCGAGGTCCCCTGTGTTGTTGGCNGCACCATCTTTNCTCGCCAGTTGCACTTCTGGCTCGAATTTGAACGGTCGGGCGACTAGGACCAGACTCGCGATATCTACAATAAAGTCATGGGCGTCAGGGCACTGTCGCTTTCATGAAATGGGTCNACTACTAGGTCGTCAAGGTCAATTCACTCGCACAACAGTACAGGATCTATACGCTAAAGTAGTTTACGATTCGCTCGAAATGTTCGACCTCCAATCCAGCGAGGTTGAGGCCAAGGCGAAGGAGACGCACGCCATGACCAAGGAGCCCAAGTTNATGCCGACCCAGAAGCACCATCGCTCTGTTGCAATGTCNGCTGGTAATTTCGCGTGCCGCTTGGTCAAAGCAATTCCGGATCCATTCGCGTCTCGTTATGTTCAACATCCTCTTCCCAAGTATGANCTGTGTATACGGTGNTGTNGAACGGATTTTGTATTTGTATGAGTACCTGTAGGNCAATNGGATCACCGCGAACTGCCCTCGCCTCCCCCCTCTCTTNTCGAAACNTTTCCAAGCCATCCGAACCTNNTTGGCGCNTCCTNANCTGCTTGAGGCGTTNAATNCTGGTGCGCGGGAAGACAGTCGGGGATGCCGACCGATGCCGAGCTTCCTCTTCNAGCTGATCAGCTTGGGAACAGCCGAGGCCCGGAAGCTGAATTAGTCCTTGGCCTGGTCGTACCAGCACATACCCACTTCGGCTCTACCACCACCACGGTTCGCATCGCAAGTGGGCAATGCATCTCTGTCGGCTCCAACATTGACCACGCCATACCAGATCACCATCGAGGAANCAGTCNAAGGGATCCGCAGCTGAAGCGTTTCGTGCAACATGTCCCACCATAGATCAGCGTCTCCTGTTGATGAGGATCTCCAGCGCTTGTATAATGAGGTCTGGGCAGGTTTTGCNGCAGAGGAGGCAGCACAGTCGAACGAGAAGGATCTAGAGAATATCATATAANGTCTACAGCTCGGAGAANAGTGGTAGGACACCAAGCCCTGGACCAGTGCCCGTTCCCCAGCAACAATACTCTGCNTTCTATCGTATGTAGTTCTGCTCTTGTGCCGCTCGAAATGTAGNNCGTNNNNAAATGTCTGATAGCGACGGCGGTCCAGTCCCAGTTGCCGCCAGTGCCGCCCCAAATCACCGAAATCGCCTCGTCGTGCTCTACCACCAACACCAGGCAGCCCAGGAGCAACGAAGCCGAGTTTCGCTATGCCTGAGCCGGAGCCNTACCAGGACCCAAGCACATCCCCGCGGTCCAGTCCCTACAGCTTCGACGCCTACGCAAACTATGGCGCGACTGGCAGCGATCTCTTGCGGAAAGCGACTACCGCAAGCGCCAAGAAAGCACAGGCACGCCGCGCGCAANACCAAGGCGCTCAGGATGGCCACGGNACNCCNACAAGCTACGTCGCAAGCTACGAAGANNCCTCTCTCCCCGACCCTTATTCNGCATCTCAAACGCCTTCCGCNTCCGTTACCGCGATCTCGTCCNCTGAACAGCCTGAATACCAGTCNAATTACTACGATTCGTACAGACCAGAGGCTTCCAACGGCTACCAGTACGATCAAACGCCAGGAGAGAGATTATCACGACCCTCAAGCCGCGCGAGCTTCAAAAGCTCGAAATACTCGTACCAGGCGCCTGTAGCGAGTGCGCATTCAGAACCNTCATNAGAAGACNCCNCTTGACCTTGCTTTGTAGATGACTTCCCAGATANCCACACCGCATCCTCCTCGAAATGGCAGCAAGAAGACTCCCGNTTCAGCGACCCTACCTCGGTCTACCGCAGACCAACGGACGTTCTGCGCACGATGGCCGACTTCCAGCACCAACAGCCAGTAGACCAATTCGAGTTTCAGGATGATGTCGATGAATTTTGGGATGAAGAGGAGGAGGACCCNGCCAGGTTNATCAANNTAGCTCTGTTATCCCACATTGCTGTGCAGCTTCGGGACAAGGTTCCCAAAGCGACGCATGTGAAGGGCAGCATCCCTTACCAGAAAGCATTCACAGGGAAGGACATCGTGTCCACGATCCANTCTTTGATTCAAAGGGAATTGGCTATCAACCATGGNGTGTCTACCAACGACCGGCGCGTTGCCATTCAGGTGGCGAGGAGTCTTCAAAGCCAGCTGTTTTTCTACGAAGTGGAATGGGGTGGCCATGTCCTTCAGGACGGTGTCGAGGATGTCTACATGTTCCTCGATGACCAGGATGGTGGCGGTGGGGAGGAGCTTCCAACTGGTGTGATTACCATGCTCACGCGCTGCTATTCGCCGAGCTGTGGTGAGGGCGTTTCGTGTTATGCGTACGATTGTCCTCGAAAGGTGCGTTAGAACCTCTGTCGATTCTTCCTTCTATCCCTGAATCTCGCGCCCCACAGGGTCGTTTTCCCTCTTGATCCTATGCTTGCTGTGGAGGAGGAAAAACCGACTGACGAAGCGCGAATCGTGGAAAGAATCGATTGACCCTGCTGTCCTTCGTAACCTGCCNCAGAGTGAGATCCAACGTCAATCGTCAGTCTAACTGTATGCGTCGGTCTTGGGACATCTGCTCACGACTTGGTTGACAGGATCATCCATAACATCATCGTACGAGAAGAGCAGTACATNCAAGATCTGGACATCGTGGAGAATGTATTCATCAAGCCCTTGCGCCGCTCAGGTTCGACCATTATGCAACCAAACCTTCTGGAGGANTTCATCGACGATGTATTCCACAACATTCTCGATCTGCGCGAATGTAANAAGCGGCTACTGGAGGTCCTCTACGTCCGGCAAAGGGAGCANGGTCCGGTCATCCAGAAGGTCGGAGACATATTTTTGGAGGCAGCTACGGAATTCCGCCTTGCGTATCCCGAGTACACTGGACATTATCCCACCGCTGAAAAGAGGCTCAGAGAAGAGGTTGAGAAGAACCATGAACTCAAGCTATTCTTGGAGGTAATCAGTTGATTTCCTATTCGNACNCTTCAGGTCTGACCTTCCTTTCCATAATGTAGCAATGTTCCCGCGACTGTGCCAAGCANAGGGCGGAGGANGCACCACGCTTTGACCTNAAGCACTTCCTGAATCGCCCTTCGGAACATCTGCAAAAATACCCCAGTCTCCTCGAGGCTGTTCTCAAGGAGACGGCCGAAGGGAATAGCGATGCAGACTTCCTCAAAGAAGCTATCAACGCGATTCANAACCTTCAATCTATCGCACANTTGCGGTCTTTCCAGTCNGCTATGGGCAAAGGCCCAACGGCNAAGTGGGAATGGCANGACATGGTCTCGACNGAGTTGAGGACATCNNTNCCGAAGAANGAAGCAAAGAGACAGTCGTGCGTTGAACNTGCCCTCACTCTCTNCCNTTCNNTNCGGTCTNATTACTTTCAATTAGCATCATCTTNGANTTGATCAAAGGAGAAATGGCCTATGTCAAGGATCTGGAGAACATTGAGATCGTGCGTCTATCCCGTGTGCTGTCTTGCCTNGNATTCATCNNCACACCGTGCTGCCNATAGATGTACATCCGGCCTCTGAGAACAGCCATCCCTCCCATCATCGGTGGTGAGAAAGGCAANCTCGAACGGTTTATCGACGACGTCTTCCACAACTACCAGGAGCTTCTTGAACACCACAAGAAGCTGGTGGCAGCCTTCCACGAAATTCAGAGGGAGCAACACCCTGTGATCAAGAGCATCACCGCTCCGATGATGGATGCCGCCTTGAACTTCCGGGAGGCGTATATGGAGTACATCCCAAANTATCCTATCGCTGCCTANCGNATCGACGACGAGATGGCNAGCAATCCGGCGTTCAAAGCTTTCGTNGAGGTGTGTACACGTNCATANCAAGTACNTGCTGAATTACTCCATTGACACTGCNCCNTGCAGCAACAAACACGACATCCAGATGCCCACCGACTGGACATGAAGAACTTCATCAANCGTCCTATCCCTCGTCTNCTCCGATATGAACTNCTGCTGAAGGGAATNATGGANGAGACCGTGGGGGAACACGAGGATCTAGTCAATATCCCCAGTGTCATNGAGGTCATCAAAGCTCTTGGAAAGGANACTGAACCTGGGGTTGCCTCNGCCAANCAGAAGGTTGANCTTTGGNGATACAACGCGCACTTGGTNTTCGCAAAGCAAGGNGAGACAGTGGTNGGTACTATNATTCATCATCAGTTTTGTGGGGCATAATACCTCACAGGATATGGACTTGCTGAACCCGGATCGCAACNTGATCCATTCNGGCAAGCTCTTGAGGCAACCAGACGGTGGCTTGGAATGGAACTGGAGTGAACTGTTGGTACTCCTATTCGACAATTACCGTACGGTTTCTCCCTCTTNGTTGAATCCTCCGCTGATACCCGTTTCAGTCGTTCTAACCAAGGTCAAGGCCGATCGAGATGGGGTTGTGAAGTACATTGTCAATCGTCGAGTAAGCAGTTGACCACTCCTTCGTATTNTGTNCCCNATCTCANTGATCTCTNAGCCGATTCCTCTGGACCTCCTTAACCTCGTCAGCTTCAANGATCCTCCGACTCAGCGCGCTGCTGGCTTGTTGGGTGGGCTCCAGGTTGTAAAGCCGAGGCATGGTGATGCACCGGCGAACAACCCTCAACCTTCACCGGAAGCAGACTCTCGCTCCGTGTATCCTCTGACGCTTCACCATAACGGGCGGATGGGAGGTGCTTACGTCCTTTTCGCTGAGTCCGCGCAGAGCCGTTCTGAGTGGAAGGAGAAGCTTGAGCATGCAATAGGGCTGAGGAAGGTTGTCCAGGAATCGAACAAGGCATTTGAAGTGGAGACTTTGAGTTCCGACACATTCTTGATGCCCTTGTATGCAAATACAACTCAGGGTCCAGCTTGGGAGCAGGGTAACACCTTTACCGGCAAGGTTACTTGCTCCGTTCCCTTCAGTGAGTGTGATGATGGCACACCCTTGAACTACAGAGTCGCTGATCACCTACTTCCAGCTACGCCTGACGGGCGACATTTGGTTGCGATTGGGTGTCAAGAGGGAGTGTGGATTGGCTATCGTCATGATCCAAAGTGTAAGATGCCTCGCTCACTCGCTTCTGTTGGTGTCATTATTTGACATCCATGCTTCAGCGATGCGCCGTGTCCTGCAACTGAAGGCCGTGACGCAATGTGCAATGCTCGAATCGTTTGGCATCTTCCTTGTCTTGGCCGACAAGGTTTGTGGTCCGACCAGGGCGTCAGACTGAGAAGCTGATCATACCACCGTGTAGTCCCTATTCGCATATCACATCGAGGCCCTCGTTCCTTCGTCGCCACATTCAAACCACACAAATCTCATCCCTCAGAAGCTGAATGGAACCAAGGATGTTCACTTCTTCAGCGTCGGCACACTGCAAAACCGAACGCTTGTCGCCTACATGAAGAAGAAAGGGGTGCGTCATGCCCTCGTGTTTCAGTATCTTGCTTTCTGACGATTCCGAAGCTTGATAGCATTTTCAGGGTGTTGGAACCTGTGAGCGATAAGATCAACGAAAGGGTCAAGGCACCTGCTGGGCTGGGTTCCCGTCTCGGCTTCCGCTCCGCGAAATCGGACTGGTTCCGCATCTACCGAGACTTTTTCCTGCCTTCAGAGTCTTTCGATCTTATCTTCCTCAAAGCTCGAATTGCTATTCTTTGCGCCAAGGGCTTTGAAATAATGGATCTTAACGAGTGCGTCTGCTCATTCCCTTATCTTTATGGAATCCCAGCTCACATTCGCGACAGTTTCAATAGTGTGACTATACCCACGCTAGATGACCCGCGACATGCGTACTTGGCCAAGCGATGCGACGGATGCAAACCCATGGGAATGTTTAGGTCGGACGAGGACCAGTTTCTCCTGTGTTATGATGGTGATTCTTCGCATATCCCTACGATAGGCGGCATTTTGACCTGCATTTAGAATTTGGCCTGCACGTCGATAAACACGGCGACCCCATTCGACCCGGTGTCGTCATTGAGTGGGAGGGTACAGCGGAACGTGTAGCCTGTCACCCTCCCTACGTCCTCCTGTTCGACACGCGATTCATCGAAGTGCGATACATCGACACAGGCCGACTGGCACAGATCATCCCTGGAAATGACATTCGGTGCATCTGGGACGGCCGGGGTGTATCAACCAACCCAACAATGCAGAAGCCTCTCGTCGACCCAAGGGAACAGCAAGAAGCCAAGGTCCATGCTGTTATGACTAACCAGGACATGACGGGTCGCTCCAAGGCCATCGCCCCAAGGTGTGTCGCCTTTGAGCTCGTACCGACTGTACCACTTTTCCCGGCCGCTGGTCAAGTNTCGCCGGTGCGGGCGAATCACCAGCTGCAGCCTCAATCGCGACCCCAGGAGTATCATCCGCAACAGCATCAGCATTCTCCCCACCAGCAATACTCNCCACAGCAGTCCCTGCACTCGGTGCACGGCTATGGACATTCNGGCGCTGGTGATGCGCCGCCAGTAGGGTATGGGTAGTGATCGAGGGGCTCAACGGNTACAGCCATCAGCAACCGCAAGTCGCACAGCAATATCCAGGGTACCACGGGAATANCACTTCCCCCACAAGCTTCTCCGCGTCTACTTCAAGGCAAACATCTGNGACAGCATCCATTCCAAGACAGCAACAGTATGTTGGAACTGGGTACGGCCCTCAAGGCACCCGCCCTTCGACTGCTGGGTCATGGAGATCATGAACCTCTACCATTTCGTCAACATGTACCGTCAGTCGCCGTCGCATATNNGCTATCTTCTACGTTGTTCGCTTTCATCTGGCTGGCTTTTGCATGGCTTTTGCATGGCTTTCCAGCTTCCACCGCAACCATATGTCATCATCTCTCATTTTCTGGGTGGAACCTGGGTATGTATATGAATTGTATCATATTTATCTTGAATTTCGTTGCTTTCGTCTATTATATGGCATTGATTAACCGTCCGTACTCCTTTCGCCACCNACTGCCGATGTTATCCAGACAGCCAGCTAGTCAAATCTTCAGGCTTCAAGCTTCATTACTTGGATCAACGGAAATGCTGTCGAGAGTACAGGTCATTGCCGACTCGGAGATAGCTTGGAGTCACTGCTGACTATCGAAGGTACTATGCTTGATAAGTAACCTCTGTCGGCAACTGTACGCGCACCCCACGACCGCTCTGTCCGGGAGCGACCTAATTGCGCGACCGTCGCCTTCTCGTTGTTCTTTGTTCAATCGGCGGCGCCTTCGAATTCAAGATGAGTGGGTTCTCACCAATGAGATAGCGAGGAGGTTAGTAAGGCAAAGTGCCATATGACGCTGGTCTCGGAACCGCGCGCAACACAGAGCACGAGTAACAACTTCAGAAATTGCATATAAGGAGGCCTGAAAGGCTGGCCTTTTTGCATCTCGTCGTTTCTTGTTTATCTGCCTATCATGCCTGCCGTACTCTTCATTCTGACTTTCCGCTAACAAGAACTTGCTGGGTGGACCTGCGGTAAGATACCTCGCACGATTGAGACCTGCGATGGGAGGCTAACCGAGCGTCATTGTATTAGGGGTGGTATCTCCCCGAGGCTGCTCACCCATACTATATCATCGCTCCTCACGCGAAGGTTGACTTCGCCTCTCCTGCAGGACCCAACCCACCTCTTGATCCGAGAAGCGTCGAGGTATNGCCCCTATTTCCCATCATTCGGCACNATCACAAAATAGGCGCCTTGTCCGATGCAACTTCTCTTACTCGTTTTACCACTAGCCATACAAAAACGACAAGGAGTGCGTGGCCTTTCTGGAGGATGAGACAGTCAAGCAGAAGTTGGCGAGCGCGAAGAAGTTATCGGACGTGGACTTGAAAGAATACGATGCCATTTTCTACGTCGGCGGCCACGGCCCCGTGCTTGATCTCGCGTTCGATAAAGTAAATGCGAAGCTAGCATCCGATGTAAGGCGACCTCATGACTATCTTGGAAGGGCGCTAACTTNGTGTACAGGCATGGAAAGCCGGCAAAGTTGTCTCCGCTGTATGCCACGGTCCTGCGTACGTCCACCTCCTTCCTCTGAATCAACATGGAAGTTGCATNACTCACATGTGCTGTTTTATGTTTTATTNAACTTTCGCTACTAGTGCATTGGTCCAAGCAGTCGATGCAGATGGCAAGTCTATNTTCTCGGGAAGGAAGTTTACCGGGTTTTCCGATGTAGAGGAGGAGCANTTNGGCACGGCCAAGGAGATCCCATTCCTTCTCGAAGACAAGATCGTCGAGCTTGGGGGTAAATTCGAGAAAGCCGAACCATGGGCGGTGAGTTAATACGGAACAGTCACTTCTCCAGTGGAGCTGACGAGTCGGCTGTCGCCCTTAGCCNTACGTCGTGGAGGATGGGAAACTCATCACAGGGCAGAATCCAGCTTCTGCTGCCCCTATCGGTCATGCTATCCTGAAAGCTATCCAATGAGGTATTCGAGCGAGGAACGTTNGATCAATGTAGAGGCTTATCAAACGTATTATTAAATGTCCCAAGTGCTGAATATTAATTCGAACGACGGTACTGAATTTACATGTTGAATGGCCAGGAGGGTGTCGAAGCATGCACTTGAATCCGCCGAACAACTAACAGTTGTTGGGGGGGTCGAGGGTCGCCCCCGCTTCAGGAATACAGACGACCTCTTCGTGCGTNACCCTCCAATAGAAGGAGAGTATACCTACATTCCGTACTTGACNTACCCAGGNTATCTGGTGGCCCTGCGAGATAGCACCATCCGCCGTATCAGCATAACGTTTGACATGGTGTCAACTCTTGCAACTTACCCCCCTCTCATTAATTGGCNGGCTTGGGGTAATTGNGCTGCCCTGGGTATGCCCNGGGGCAATGANGTGCCTCGTTTGATTTTCAAGACCGCTTGGCCAGATTTTGNGGGAAGAGGTATCTTCTGTACACCTCGCACGGCCATCGATTGGTTGCACGGCCTTCTAGGGCTCTTCTGCGCACGCCCCGCATACGTTTTGGAGCCCTGAAAGGTGGTCAGTACGAGACGGTGAAACGTTAGGGCTTACCATCAAGAGNGCNGGGAGAATCCGTCACGAACCATAGCACTGGTAGTTCATTACACAGAGGCGATAGCGCCTGTCTCTCCACATGGTACTTGTATGNTATGGGAGCCGTCAGGGATATAAGNTATGCGAGGATACTCGACGGAGTTAGGACCAAGAGANACGTAAGAGGANGAGGAAGCACATACTATCAACNAACCCGAGACGGAGAGANAGAAGAAAAGGTTCATATGGTGGGGGTGTGCGTGTTTTCAGNCGTACGAGAGGNTTNCTCCCGTTGCAATNGATTCCAGCTCTCTCTCTAGGAAAGCATTTCAGATCGTGGTCTGGNNANNNCGGNTGCGTGAGCCTGTGTTATAGTTTAATGNCCGATACACTTACTGTNGTCTTCGACCAACGCAATATCACAGCNTGCAAATGCCGNGTAAACGCCGCTCTGCAATCTACACACTGTATCTGGCTTCCCAGCTGGTTATACAAGCTCTGAAGATGCTGGGCTGAAGAGGCTATGGAACGGANTTAGCGGTAAGCGCAGATCGATAAGAAGAAGANGTACCAGGCANCAACTCGCGAATGAGTTCCGAGGCACCCATGGCCCAAGCTCTGTGGAGAGTTTGCTGTTGTCGTTCGAGTCTGTNGCAAGTCTGGGTGGGAGCATGGTACTCTGTCGGCGCGGTCATCACNAGCTCTTTGAGNGCCGCNTTGCGCGCCATTTGTAGGATGAATATCCTTNTCAGGTAACGAGCGCCCATGCGAGCGGACATCTTGTCACTAATGGAGCTGAGGGGGAAGGTAAGGAGATGTGAAGAGGTGTATTGCGCGAGGTCGAAGAGGTCGTGGTGTGCTGCAAGTGTATAGATATCGAGCGGNCNGCGNGGGGCGTGCAACANAAGGNTNTTGTATAGTGGNGTGGTCGGAAGGACCAACTCGTTGACCTTCGCACCCAAGANGGCCAGTTGATCGACNGCCTGGANGAGCTCTTCGCACGTTGGAGCGTTCTTCTCACAGGAGGTTTTGTAGATTGCATGTAGGATGATGTTCAANATGGGTGNGGGTANTGGCAGTTCAACGATAGTTTCGCTGAGATCAGGCACTGNGTGATTGAGGAAACTTTCTAACACCTTTTGCGAGANATCGGCAACAAATCTGGTGTGGGCATAGAAGTAGACATCNTCCTTGGAGGCGATGATCATATCNGTCTCGCAACCATGGTGGTCTGGGTAGAACGCNGTGGCAACCCGGATAGATTGCTCGNGGACGCTNTCGTTCGCCACATCCNTGCTGCAGCCGTCGNTTTCGTGACTCGCAGGACTTGCGCNGAGCTCACNCTCTTCATAACTTGAGGAACTAACATGATTGAACTACAAATCCGTCCCCAGAAATAAGAGAANGAGGACGGATCGACAGATAATCAAGGGAATGTACAAAACGACACGAAATTAGCCATAATGGATNGCGGANATTGCGTGAGCTAACCGTGGGGATTGACCCGGTCAATCCNAGCCAAGCGGGNTAGCCAGACGAANNAGAACCTCCAGGAGATTCATAAGACGTTGGGTATGTGTTTGGTGANGCCTGCNTTTCCTCNCCATANGANANACGCCCTTCNTGGTACATCATCGGATAGTGGCTNGGCTCGTCNANAGGCGAGTAAAGTTGCANAAGCGGACCGTTGTAATNCATAGTCGAGCNGGNGGANTCGAGAATGTCTGTCCTANGAGGGTNGTGGAGCAGTCGCTGCGTGAGTGTAACTGTGGGGCACAAGGGAAGGTGGGAAGATCATCGAAATTGGAANGTTCANCTAAGTCTTTTATAGCCAACGAATGATCCCATTCGCTCCACGCGGCACCTCTAACGCCTACNCTTGGGCAATTGAATTATTGCATATTGGGCCGCTTGTCGTCATTCTTCGCGTCCGCCACCTCANGCTGGCACCAACTCGCGATCGTCACCTCGAACAAAGAGTCCNACTGAGNATCCTGTTCGCGACCGTTCGTTATCTGGGGTTCCGCACCNGGCTGCGCATATNGAAATGATAGTGGNGACTCGCACTGCATCCTGNCCGTTTCNGGNTGCCAGGGCACTTAAGTGCACATGNNGCACTTAAATNTGGCTGCCGTACTGTGTGGGAGAAGGCGGACGCCGCTGGCAAATGCCGNGCNTTGCTAGTTCTGGCCAAGGAGGATTAGTANGGACATCAGGGAGCGCCATAACTGAAACANCATTTGGGCGTTTACACCACCAGAATGTTGCCAGGATGTAGTATTTACCGGGGCAGTCACCNGCAGTCGCAGACCAGAACAGTTCAACCNGCGCNATGACTCNAGGGCTTGAAGCTCGGTTNGACCGTGCTGCTCTGAAATTGCCATCGCAGTGTACTATATCACTATTGCCTTCTGTANTATGCTTCAAGGGGNNGAGGAAGGGGAGGTGCTGCTTTCCAGGCACAAGCCGAACAATGNTCAACGACCAGCAGGTGGCATGTCAAGGNATTCCNTAGGGGAAGGCNGGAATTGAAAGNGNNTTCCGACNGAGAACAACNTGCGAGCGNTTAAGCGCCACGAGCCCAGACGAAATTTGACCAAGCTAGAGACTGCGCTCATACTCTATGCACGCNGCCCAGAGACGTAACACAGTCGTGAGAAGCCAGTNAGANGCNNGTTNGNNGNGTNNTNGC
>JANDKE010000427.1:0-25661 GCA_027627275.1 Coprinellus aureogranulatus
GACCGTGTCAAGAAGCGCCACGAGGCTCCGACAAGGCTGGGCCTTGCACCGAATTGGCTTGGTATGCTTTCTCGCTCATCCCAGCGGCAACGATGGCTCACCCGGTCATTTGGTCCTCGAAGTCATTTTTCTACCCTATCGGCAACACACCTGCAACATCTCTGACGGAGCATATCCCTCCTGAGGAAGATGCGACAGTCCTAGTGCTTGGATGCGGCGATCCTAGGAATGCGCTGTATACCATCGATGCGGAAGATAAGCACCGTACGTTGTGCGGTCTCTTGCTCGAGGTCGAAGGCTGAACAGATTGTTTTCTAGCGTTGAAGAGAAACCTCGATATTACCTTCTGCGATATGGAACCTGGCGTTCTTGGTGAGTTTCTCTTATCTTGGCCGATTGAGTCTTACAATCTTCCTTATAGCTCGAAACATCGTCATCTACACCCTGCTTCTCGATGGATGTGATGACGATACCATCGAGAAGATTTGGAAGATCTACCTGGACGTCTTCATAGACCAAGGAGCCGCAGACCTTATCGTATCGCAGTGCAAGAAGCTCCTCGAACTCACAAGCGACACGGAACGCTGGAGAACCCATTCGTATGGTCAAATCATCAAGTTTTGCACAGCGGACACCATTGCAACTCTTCGACGCTTCTGGGACATGTACATTGCCCCGGATCGAGACATGAAGCAGATGAAGCCTCAAGTTCTCAAGGACATGCACGACACATATAGGCGAAGGACGCAGGGTACAGAAGTCGCCACTGGGATTCGATCTGCAGGGATTATGGCGATGGACGCAGCGCCGTTTGTTATGGATCATTTCAAGCACTACTGGAAGTGCGGCGTCACTGACACCGATCCCAAGAGCATACAACAGGCAACGCACGTCAACCCAACTCTTTTGTTTTCATCCAGCGGGCTAAGCTTCAACCTTCATTATGGGACCGACCCTATCATGTGCTTCCACCTTGCACCCGCACTCGCCACAGTTGAAAATACGAGCACCCCAGCCAAAACAATTGGAGCCATTGTGACCCTTCTCAAGTCCCAATTTGCAAATTGGTGCCATAGCTTCCATCGTCGAAGCAATGCAAAGCCGACATCCAAGGGCGAGTTGAAGCTGCGATTCTTCGTTGGCAATGCAATGAGCCTTTGCAAAGCCATATTATCTGTTTCGCAAGGCGGAGGCCTATCGACAGCGGAGTATACCGGCGCCTGGGGCGCCGCGACCATCACTTTTCTCGGTGACTATGTGCCATCGTCTCCCATCCCGGCCCCTCTCTCTTTCAACGTAATCGAGACCTCGAATCTGACTGATCATTTGGGGTTTTTGAACTTGCTCCTGATTGCTGCCCCCCTTCTCAAACGGGATGCGGCTTCTGTTCTATTCACTCACTCACTGGTCGCGTCAAAGCGAATTGGCCACCAGTACATGTCGGCCCTAGACGACATTGAGGTGGACCTTCCCTTCTTATCTCTACTCCTTGGCCTCGTCCCAGAGAGGAAGACCTCCGAGTTCACATCCTACTGTATGTCGCATGAGATCATGCTCTCTGGTCTCACCGATTCCTACCAATTCCTCGAACTCAATGCATGGCGCGTAGCGGCCCCGACGGAACCAGCCAAACGACACACTTTCCAAGCTGATCCTAGCGACCTTGCCAAATCGCTCTTTTCGACTTACCTCAAGCTATACCCTGATGAAGGCATGGCTGCCATGGGTGGTTTTCTGGGAGGTGGAAAGGTCCCGCTCAAACACTACGTAAGGGATTCCTTTGTCTACTTCCTCACGCTCGTCAAGAGCACCTATGTCGGCGAATGGGATGCTGTCATGGGGCGTCTCATTCACTTGATTGAAACGGATAGGACGCTCGTAGCGGGCCTCAACAATTATCAAGACCTTGCTCGAGGGCTTCATTTAGCTGGCTTGTGCGACATCATGCCCGACCCCAGCTCGTTCCCCCACCCCACTCACGATTTCCTCTTACGAGGCTGGAAGGTCATTCCAAATGCTGTATTCGTTGTTCTCGTCATACCACGAGCAAAGATCCAGGACCTGATTGACGACACTGTCAACTCCAAGGACATTCGCACCCCCTGCCTTCAATGCGAAATTCTATGTCCTGCTGGGCAGAATGCCTTTTCGACATTTCAACTAACCTTCGGTCGAATCGATAGAACTGGTGCCTCGGCTTCCCGATCGGTGGTCATTCACGAGGATTCAGCCGGATGGGCGGGGAATAGCGACCTCATCCTTCATTTCCCTGCCCCTGCTTGGATACTCGCGAAGTGGCCTGCAGACCAATATTGCGTAAGTTTGGCCATGTTCCCAAATATGGCATCTGCCGGATACTACTCGATGAAGCTGGGTGTCAATCTCACCATTTATTCAACCACCCTGGCGGATTCGGAGCGCGCCTTCATGTTGAGAGATCGCCCTCGAGCAAGCTCGCAGCCGATCTCCCAGCATGGGAACCTTTCGACTTCACCGGTAGACCCTACCGACGCAGGTACCGCTGACCGTCAAGTCGTCATTTTGGGCTTCAAAGATGCGAAGCCATCTTCATTCACCATCAGGTGCTGCATCACTGACGACGCGGCCAAAACTACACTGGCGGAGAAGACCACGCAGGTGAATGCAAAGCCTCTTTCGATATCTGCAGTTAAGGTATCGTTTCGAGGCTTTGAATCCACTCTGCACTTCCCCTACCCGATCAATGGTGCAGCTCTCAAGACTCGCATTGCACGAAAGTCGTCGTATGTCGAGGTAAGCTGCGGTTCTTAAGACCCTCCAAAACCGTTCTAACCGTATGCCTGCCTGGTTAGATTGAAGCTCCGGTTGCTCAATCGGCCAGGGTTTCTGTCAAGCTCGATCCTTTCCCGATAGTCCGGACTCGCAACGGTGCCCTGTGGCAGTCTCGCATGCACTATCTTCTCCTCAATGTCCTCCCGGCCTTACGTAGTAGGATCAACGCTAAGACGAAATCTCAGTGGCTTCGTCCTCATCTAGGCATTTCTCTAAACGAAGAGAAGGAACTTGAGGAGGCTTCTGGGAGGCCCAAGTCTGGCCTCTCAGAGTTGAAAGATAGTCTGTCGCATATTCTCATACGGTTTCTGGAGGATGCAGAAAGCAAGCCGACCATCTTCAAACTTACGTTGCCCAGCAGTGTCGGAACCTACGCGCTGCTCTTCGTGAGCTCTATGCGTATCGACCTCACGGGCCACACAATTGTGGCCGATGCATGCATATTGACACTGACATATGCAACCATGGACAACCCGTCGTTGAGCAGGGCCCTTTCAGGTCTTGTTGGCCAAGTGATCTTCTCTATCGACGTGATGACGCCGGAGGAGGAGGTGAAGTGGTGGAAGTTATATCTCCCGAGCTCTGTCGAGCGATGCAGGACGTGGTCCCATGGGAAGAATTGCGAGTACGTGTCGGACGGGGTACCCCGCTCGCTGGAGATGGGGACTGATCCCATTTGCTCCTGCGGGCAGGGGAAAGACCTTGGTGGGTTCGCGGACGTGAAGCAGTGGGCCGCATTCAAGCCATTCGTCACTCGCGTGGCTCTCGGAATGCCGTTCCCGATGTCACTTCTTGGAGGCACTGCCTCGAAGCTGGGGGCGTTCATGGATAAGACCGGCAGTCCCAGTGACGAGACACAAGGACGAGACGTGTGCATGGCGTGCGGGCAAGGTGGGAAGCCCAAGTTGCTAGTGTGCTCTGCTTGCAAGTCTGCCCGCTATTGCTCTTCAGCGTGTCAGAAGGGCCACTGGAAGAAGCATAAGTCTGGTTGCTCGGGGAGGAAGTGACATAAAGCTCGGGCTTCTTCAACTTCTACACAGTGTGATTGCCCTTTATCGCGTCTCTGTCCCTGTAACAAAGTGGAAATCCTCCAATGTCTATGAAGGTCTGGCTGGAATGTACAACAGCTTCAGCCACTCCGAATTCCTGAGCCCTTCACTCTGGCAGTTGTTGCGCCCTTGACCGCGTCTTACTGGTACCGTGACGGCATCAAAACTAGGATTCCGAGTTCTGCCACTGGTGCCACGCCTCCCTTCCTTTCCTCCACTGACTGTTCACCGTCGGGTAACGCTAAGGGGGACAACAAACACCATAACCCGGCGGACCCTACTTGCCGCTTGGCAGTATTCATGAGCAGCATTCAATGATCTGGCTCCCGTACTGCAAGCGCAACTCGATTCTCCGCCGGTCTCTCACTTCGAACTGCCTCACCTTCTTATCAAACTGACAGATAGGAACGATGGGAACGACTGGACCCTTATCTGATTCAATCAAAATGGGAAACATTTAGCGCAGGTGAACTCACTCTCCAATATTCGTATATAACAGCGGCATCTGACTTCCTGTAGGACACGGGGACCGATAATGGAGCGGAGATAATCCCAAGAGACTTGTGGTACACTTGGTAGCGCGATGAAGTGTCTTCGGATGCCGGGATGCAAACCAACGAAGACAAGTTCCCCAAAGAGAAGCTCTTCCTGTCCTGGGCTAGTTTCGAGTAAGAGTCGGCAATACCTCGCTGGCATGTCTGGGAGGCGAAAGTAATGAAGACCAGCGGCAAGGAGGATCCAATGAGATGCGAAGGTAGGGTCGGGGCTCTGGTCGAGGATATGCTGGTAAAGTGCAAACAGGGGTTCCAACGGATTATCCGTGCCCATGGACTGCATTCGCAAAGCGCGAACCAGTTGATCTGGGGGAGTTCTGGTACCATCCTCTACAAAGCGGATTATCGTTGTGGCATAGACAAACTGCCCAGACGCATTAGAGACGAGGGTTTCGATGCTTTCATCGGCTGGCCAGGACCCAGGAAGGCGATAACGTCGCCTTATGTCAGAAAATTTGCTCCTGAGGAACAATTCGATATCAGCGTCAGGGTTGTATTTGCCGTCAAGGAACAATTCGTGGGTGACCTGTATCGCTGTTTGTGAAGTGAAAAATTCCCGTATCGCCCGTTCAGGGCGACTGACGAGGAACAAGCGGAAAGGGAATGCCGGGTTCGTCACGATGGGGAGGAGGGCCTCGAGGATCTCAACTTGATCATCTTGATTTGCTCGAAGAATCTGAAGTCGAGTTATTTCACCCAACGGACCGCCAGGAAGTTCGCTTTCGACCTCGTCCAAGCCGTCAATAACTATGACCTTTATGTGAGTTTGAGGGGGATTATCAATGAAGGGTTTCAGCAGCAGGGTACGACATTGGTACTTCAGTGCTTTCCGTAGGATGGCGGGATCCCGTCTGATGGATGATGAGATGTGCTCGCGCACTCTTCCAGTAACATCGGCTTGCATAAGTTGGTAAGCCAAGGTCGGGATTAAGAACCGCTTCCGGCGCCTTCGTTGAGATGCAGAAAACGACGAGAAGAAGAAGCTAGCTGCAAGAATTCCTCGCTCCTCACATATCTCTGCGACAGATCCTGCGATCGCAGTCTTTCCACAGCCTGCCGGGCCAGACATCCAGAGCACTGTCTTCGGACGATCAGCATCTCTGTCCTCATGGGCGATCCAGCTGAAGATGTCCTCTTGTACTGCTTTCCTGGTCTCGGCGTGACACATGGGAGGGCTCGAGCGCTCAGCGGAGTCGTGCATTGCGCCGTCAGCGATTTCACTTCGCAGAACTATTCCGTCGTATGTCAACCATGGGTTGTGTTCTAGTAGAATCAGGAAGTGGCGCACGTTCGAAAGAAGGGTCTGAATTGTCCGCTGCCCTCATGGATATGTTGATTTTGTGGCATTGGAAGTCATGGGCACCTTGGAAGAACGAAGTGGACATGGTGGTACAGAACAGAAGGTGTGTTGCTGTGGGTCCCTAGTACTCAACTCGCCCGGCCAATGCCGAGCAACGCATCAAATCAATGGGCGCCTAATAAATTAACTCCCGGCAACTGGCAACAATTCACGATGGAAGATACCGTTTCGAATGCTACACGATTCAGAGATTATCTGAGTGTTATGTATGCCATACACTAAGACACTGCCAACCCAGTATGCACGTCGACCACTCTCCATGAAGGGTGGCGCCATAGTATTCGTTCGCGTACATATGCCTGGCAGTTACTGCACATGGCGGCAGATCGGGTGCCATACTTGTGCACGGAAAGCGAATGAATGACAACGTTCTCCAACTGAAGGTGCTCGCACCACTCTACGACGGGTGGTATCGCCTGCAATTCAGCACAATGTCCGTGCTGCCAACTCTCCGTCGATTTGGGTGGTGTCACAGCTCCAGGATCAATCACAGGGCAACCCCATGCTCTGCGAAGGCGATATGCTCGAACGGCGCTTGCGAGGCCATCGGGTATTCCGGACGCGCGGCCAAGGTGAGTTTCTCGAGGGGCTGACACCCCGAATCGGGTAAGGACGATCGGTATACTTGCTAGCGCCAACTGGGGATCTGTGCCTATTTCGGTGTTGTGAGCGACGTAGGCGTAAGAGAACATCGTTGGCATTTCTTCTGTGTCCCACGAATGGGATAGTTCTGAGGACTTGGTGCGAAGGATTTGGAGCATGAACAGGGGGTCCAAGAAAACGGATGCTGGGAGGAAGCTGAAATGCGCCACCAATAGCGGAAAGAGTTCCGCATGTACG
Source organism: Coprinellus aureogranulatus (assembly GCA_027627275.1). Lineage (NCBI taxonomy): Eukaryota > Fungi > Basidiomycota > Agaricomycetes > Agaricales > Psathyrellaceae > Coprinellus > Coprinellus aureogranulatus. Next base: position 6,615 of record JANDKE010000427.1, read on the forward strand.
GAATCTTCATGAGGAGGGAAATCGATGGGGAGGAGATAGCGAAAGTGAAGTAAGCTCCTTGGAGGTGTAGCGTTGATTGCGCTAACTGGGGAGGCCAGCCACGGTTCCGTGGTAGGGGACCTGTTCAGGAATATAGTGGATGCTGATAGGGTGTCCGGGGGAGTATTTACAGTTGGTGAACGGGGGAAATGAGGAATATATTGAGTGGGTTGGTGGTAACCCATTCCATGGATCCCCAGAGAAGTCACAGGCTCAGCTAACGGAAGCTGAGCTGAGGACTGCTCCACTTCTCCAGCCCAAAGTCGCCTATCGTTCCAGAGGGAGACTCCAGAGTCTGGGCTACTTTGGGCTGCGAAGGGATGCGCGAACGAAAGACGATCGACATCCATTGCTCTCCGGATGGTGCTGCGGATCTAAATGAATTCGGATGAGCGTGTTTGCTGTTGGCGACGTTCGAGCGGTGAGCACAATGTAGCCACCTTGATCACAGATGTTGTTTCTTGTCAACCGGATAGGATGTTCTGTGGATGGTGGTAGTTCGAGTCAGATAGGGTGTAATACCGTCTATCGCCGCATCCTCGCCATAGGTGCGCCGGATATGGGAAGAAACGTCCAGGGTCAGGCGGGAGTCATTTAACTGCATAGACTGGGACTCGGACGGGGCAGCGGCAGGCATCCATCGGCCGACAATAACAGTGGGACCAGGCGGCCATGTACAGTTCACTAGGCGACTATAGATCCAGTATGTACATCAACCACGGCCCACGAGGGGTGTCTCCTCAGAATACGGGTACGAACATATGCGCGACAGTTGCTACACATGGGAACAGATTCAGAGCCAGTCTTGCGGATGGCAAGGGAATAGACAGTAATGTTTTCCAGTCCCAGCAATTCGCATCGCTCCACGACAGGCGGTATGGCTTGCATTTCCGCACAGTGCCCGTGGAGCCAGCTCTGGGCAGGTGCAGGAGGTATGTCTGCATCTAGGTCGACACCATAATGGCCCCATCCCTTCCGAATACGATAAGCGCGCATGGTGGCGGCTAACAGTTTGCGCGATCTAGACGCCCCGCTGAGGCCGGTGCCTCCCGGAGCAGAGACTCCGAACCGTGTTGCGATAGCGGTGGATGTTGGACTTGGAAAAGCGAGACGATCTTGACCTGAGTTGTTGTAAATAACCGCATGAGCATACGAGAATACTGTCGGCATCTTCTTCGAGTTCCATGAATGGGATAGTGCCGACGTCCGGCGAAGGATCTGCAACATGGACAACGGATCGATGAGCGCCGTCGCTGGGAATGAACGGGTAAAAGGTATCAATAAAGGGAAGAGTTCCGCGTAGATGGAGTCCTCTTCTCGAGGGAAGTCAGTTGGAAGGAGGCATCGAAGCTTATTGAGGCTTGTCAAAATAAGATCGGTGTTCGATTCGACGGCAGGTGCGGGAACACCAAACAGACCACCGCACAAACGGCCTTGAGTAGCGTTCAAGGCGAGGGGGAAGGGGGGAATTTGATTGTATTGAATGGGGGAGTTGGCGGTGGGGAATATCTCCAGAGAAGTCAAGGGCTCAGCTAGTAGAAGCTGGGCCAATGACTGCCCCACTTCTCCAGCCCAAAGTTGCCCGTAGTTCTGGTAAGAAACCCAGGACACTAGGCTGCTTCGGGATGCGAGGAGATTGGCGATGCATCGTTCGTTCATATGCGCAAAGACGGTAGCCGATTGGAATAGACTGTAAAAGGCCGTCAGGCAGCGAGTTCTCGATGATACTAACGGCAATCCATACCTTCAGGAGCTTTGCTTTCGATAGCCCTTGAGCAGGCAAGGAAATCGCACGACGTGACTACCGGTGTGGGTGGTTGGGGTAAGAATGAGATAAATTGGTGTTACGCAGCTTTGGCTATTCATGAACAATGGATGACCAGTGCAGTTGGATAATAATGCCATAAATTTTACCTAAAGCTCGGGTCATAAAGGTGGGAGACAGCCGAATCGAGATAAACGTGAGCTCGTGTTGTGGCACGGACAACATCTTGACGCGCCGCTGCGCAAGGAGACTGACTTCGGAAGCACGAGGAACGAGTCCGACGTCAAGTACTGGCGGGATTGCGACACTATAGGCTGTGTCATAACGGATTAGGACAAAGAAGCACTCGAGAGCACGTACGAATACGTATTACCCAGACTGGAAGCCGCTAACAACCATCGTAACCACCACCTTCCCAGTCTCCTCGACATCCTTCCTACCGCCCACAAAACCCACCTTTCCCTTCCCGCCGTCTCCGACACTCGTATACAACGCAGGTCCCTCAAAGAACCTCCCTCTCTCCCCATCGAACTGTGCAAACCCAGGAGAATCGCCGCCTGCCCACCTCGTGGGCACGTACACGACATCTTCTGACCGAGTCGAAGTCAGAGTATGCGCTCCTTCCCACTGTGGCGCTTTGGGTAGCCACTTCTTCCGCCTGCCGTTTACCAAACCATTCCTTTCGTTGAGTCGCACTTCCTTCTCGACGCGCTTCCTAATTCCCGCAGTCCAATCGATGCCCCAGTTGTTCAAAAAGAAATCTCGCGAAGCCTGGAGGGACAAGTCCTGAGCGAATGATCCCAGTAAGACGAGAGTTCCCCCTGAGTTGGTGAAGGCGACAAGCTTGGATTTCAAATACGCCGTGGCTGGAGAAGCCTCGGTAATAGAGGCAGAAGAAACCAGAACAGCCGAAAGGTCAGGAGAAGCCATGAGGTCTGCGACTCGCTCGGGCGAGAGTCCCCGAACCACCTCCACCTTCTCCGCAACTTTCTTGATGAGGTCGTTATATTCGTGTTCAACTTCGAGAGGTGTCAAGTTGGAAGGCGCAACCAAGATGACGAACTTCTTGGGTTGACGTTCTGGAGGTGGAGGAGCGACCGCTGGAGTCTGCAAGATGCCAAACATTGCCAGTATGACGCTTGTGGTCTCTACCTCTCCCTTGAGGTCTCCGACATAACCAAGGCTCCCTGAACATATCCTCACGTAAACGATAGGTGCATCCCATTCCTCCTCTTCCTCGCTTCCCGGAGGATCCTTCGGTGCCGGGATATAAACAGGGACGTCCAGTGTGATATGTGTGATGCTTTGTGGCTTCATCTTGTATACGTCGGGGAGTAACCCGGGATTCCTCTTCGCTAGTTCAGACCTAACTTGCAACTCATGATACCCCAGGCGACTGCCTCCAACCGTCCATCTCAGCCCAAAAGCTTCAAAGAAGGTGGTTGCGTTTTTTGCAGTCAACGCTGCCGGAAACAAACCACCACAGACGATCTTTCCCCCTCCCTCCGCGTACTCGACAAGCATGGGGTAGATGGTCTTATTCTTCCACTTGAGTATGCCGCCATCCGCAAGGTAGACACCAATGGTCGAAGGCGATTCTAGACTCTGGAGGAGATCGGAACTACGGGATACCAACACAACCTTCACTTTGGCGCGAAGGGCATCTAGTTGATGCTTGTAATTCTTCTCCAACGTGGAGCCTTGATCATCCAACGAGACGATGACAATGGTAGGGTCCGTAGCGTTCCTAGGAGGGATAGAGGAGCTGGCCACCGGTTGCATAGCTCTGCCCTGTGCTCCCCTCAAAGACGCCCCCGTTGCTGTAGTCCTGGCGGGTGGAATCGAGCGAGCTGGCTGCGTTAGGGAAGGGAACATATCCGCGAACGACATAGCAGCCGGTGCTGGCTGTTCTTGAGGAGCGCTGATGTCGATACAGGTCGTCGAGTCCAAGATGTTGAGCATCGCCAAGCACACATTCATCGACTCTCTTTCGTCGTTGACATCCCCCACGTATCCCAAGCGTCCTGTTCCAACAGTGGTAACAACAATTGGGGCTTCATTTTGCTGGGACTGCCGATGAGGGACGATGAAGCTGCTAGGCTGTGCGACTCTCCCGTTCGAGTCCACTGATTGGTAGACAGCCATGCTTGCATAGATTCCTTCAACCTGAAGCGCCTTCATGCTGTAGGAATCGGCCAACAGAGTGTTGCTGCCGATCTCGTTCGACTTGTTCGAGTAGAATATCTGCCGGTGATAGGAGCCACGCTTCCACTCTAGACCAAATGCTCTGAAGAAACCCCTGATTANNCGTCCTCAGTCACGAACGAACTGAACGACAACGCCGCCACGACGGTCCCGCCAGATCGTGTATACTGNGCGAGCTTTTGCAGCACTGCTTGGTTCTTTTTGGCGACACCNCCGTCGGCTACGATAACGCCAGATAGTCCAAAACCGGAGAGATGCGCNAGAGCTTCTTGTTGAGTATATGCACTGACTACNCNGANNTTCTTGGAGATCGCNTTGACCAGAGGTGCTCGAGANGTTTCAGCNTANGAAGACTGTCCTGAGAGAGCCAAGAGGAGGATNAAGCCGTCGTTGGAGCCTATATGCGCCGACATTTCGTTAGGCGGGTTCGAGTTCGAAAGGGGATGGTGGTGGTACAAGAGAGAAATGGAAAGCAAGCGCGATCACGCGACAGCATCGCGTCCCTGCTTTTCACGCGCCGCGTAAACCATCCAGTGCCTGAGACGTTGCAAGCCGGAACACCGGGTTCAGTGTCTTTGGAGGTAATAAGGTAGATACAGAGAGCTGGTACTCTAGAAGCAGTAATTATAGGGCGATATATCCAGTAGATCAATATAAGATAGAGGGACGGTCGAAGGTGCTGAAACCGAAGAGTATCCGAATTCAATCGTCATCTCTTTCTGCAACGCCCTCTCCAAGTCAACTTCAGCAAAACTGTCAGCATTTTCATAGGACACATTGGGTAAGCAATAGTCACCTGCGAGGGCGAAGTGCAAAGACAATTGCTTCAGACCGCGGTGCAACTGCTCGATGCATGCTTGGATTTGTTGGGCGGACATCGACGCAGCCAGTCCGCTTGCAGACCTGGTTTTCTGTAGAAGGCATTTCGCAAGGTTGCTCCAACACATCTAGGGCCGGGATTCAGTTAGAAACGATAAACAGACACGCAGTGAATGGAACGTACTGCGACAACGGGATCGAGGAACGCGTAGTCCGCTTCGTCCAACTGATTCATCATACCCAACAACCCATTCAAAGCTTCACTGGAATTAGGGCCACTATGAGGCGAGACCTGCGTCGTGCACACATGCAGAATTGTATGCACCGCAAAGAGATCCATATCGAGGAAAGGGGGGCTAGCGGCCCATGCTGGCCTCCCTGCGAAGGGCGGCACGATCGAACGCACGCGTTGCAACATGGTGCTTGCACATTGGTGATTAAGGAAGTCGATGCCGTCGTTCGATTGAGAGGTTGCTGCGTAAGCATTGCGAGATGAAGTTAGTTTGCGAGGACGAAAGAAGGATAGACAGAGTTGAGTACCTTTTATCCGGGATGTCCGGTCGAAGAGGGCTGCAGCCATTGATTTGAGCATGCTTGGGGTAGGCATGGCTGGCGGGTGCATGTCAGTCATGGTCATAAACTCCAGAAACGACCTTTTCGAGCCCTTCATCTCCCAAGGGTTCATAATGCACTCGTCGTACTGCAGGAGCCATATCGTCAAACTATGCCGATGCCTTGTTATGAGCGAGGCCACTTACATTGACCCATCCATTGACCGTGGGGAACGGCGTAGTTACCCTCCTCGCAGGGGAACTCTCGTCAGGCAACGCAGCTACGAGACCATATGCCGCAGACCACATCCGGTCGACCGTAAAAACTTGCCAAAACACAGCGATCTCNTTCGCCCTTTCCTCTGTAGANGTCCCCTCCCCACCAAACAGNGCACTAGTCCACAAATCCGGCTCCTTCGCGAGCTGGTGCAGGCCCAGTGTNGTAGCCATCCTCGCCGCAGCGAANGCATGTCTGTACCCCTGCACTCTATCTCCGACGAAATAGTAGTATTGTCCGAGCAGGCAACACGCTTGGACAACGTCGATGTGNGGNTTGGNNGACCCAACGGATTGTTGNACGTCTCGTAGAGCGCATTTCAGNAGCGGGCNGATAAGAGGGGANTAGGATGAACCGGCTCCTAGGAANTGACATCCNAGAAGATATATCGATCCGAGGAGTGCGGGATGACGNAGGTGAAGGGTGTCCGAGGAGAATCGTTGACGAGGATCAGCGTATGAGAAGAAACAGCATTGAGCNTGGTGTGATAAGAAGCTTTGTAGTCTAGAACATATATGTCAGTGAANTTNCTTGCTGAGTAACAGGAAGGTGACGATTTGCTCACAGGGTGTTCAAGAGTTCACTTGGGAGGGTATGATAGGAGAAGGCCGGGCCGATACCAGGCTGCTGTGGNGGTTGGTGCATTGGCANAACGTCGTAAGCGCTCGCCAAAGGGTACGAGTTCAANGGTGGCGTCGNANAAGGAAGAGACTGAATGGACNCNGAGGGCGTTCCCGTCGTATCCGAGTTGTCTGANCCTATGACAGAACTGGATGACCGAGGANCGTTGCCNCCACANGCNATCTCCAGCATATGAACTTGGCGTCGNAGAAGCTCNTCGCGCTCTTTGAGCGTCTGAAGTCGGCTCTTCTTCTTATCGTCGTCGTATTCGCACTCTTCTTGTCGCTTCCTGGTACGACAATGAGTGCAAGCNGGTNTCTCCCCATCGCATTTCTGTGTGTTGCATGGTCAGACTGAATGAAGAAAGCGCCCACGGCGATCGACGGGCTTACCAGTTTCCTACGCCTAGAATGAATGAATACAGCTGTCANTTATCGCTGGGGATGATAGNACTTACCGACAAGAAAGACAAGCAAGGCCTCGACGAAGACTGTTTCCGTCAGCTTTCTTTGTCGTCCGCTCTTTCATCACAGAGNGGAGGGGGATGGAGGGGTATTTGCACTCTCNAAATAGACGGGGACTCCNNGTTATATATATCGGGGGAATTCAATGTACCGCCGGCAATGTCGAACCGGGCGCGAGGTTTGGAAGAGCGAANANAANGCGCCCCTTGAAGAACNAATTGCGGTAGGTTGCGGTATGTACAACATGTCGCGTGTTGATGTGTTGAGCATGATGAGATGTGACTAAATGAATACCTCGGGGTGCAGTTCGGGGAGACAATATGCTTCCGCCGATCATTCNTCCCGAGCGCTTNGGCNTTNCNCGCTGNAGATCTNGATCGACACTGTCATGGTGAGTTGAGCTGTAACGNGGAGTCTCCCTNTCTTCGCACACGTTTCANNNGCCCGAAACCTATGTTCTGTCCTCGGCTGCTTTGAGGTTNTATGTNAAAAGTGCCTGTCTATTACGGACAATCTAATGTATGTAAATGGGACGCACGAGCCACACCTTCGCCTACTTTTTGGTAGTGAAGACGGCGCGGAGGTTGTCCCAAACGACGGCAGGAGACTGGGCGGCGTCGATACCGTGCCAAAGACCCTTNGCCTTGTAGTAGTCGACNACGGGGCCAGTNTGAGTGTGGTACGTCTTGAGGCGGCGGCTGAGCGTCTCGGCATTGTCGTCCGAACGCTGGATGAGGGGCTCGCCAGTGATGTCGTCAACACCAGCCTTCTTGGGAGGGCTATAAAGCTTATCAGCCNTTNNNTTGTNNTCTAATCGAGCNGAAACCTTACTTGAAGATCNTGTGGTACGAGCGACCGCTGGCAGGGTGAATGAGGCGTCCGGTAATNCGAGAGATGAGGAGCTGGTCGTCGATGAGGAGTTGCACCACAGAGTCCAACTTCTCCTTGCGTGCAGCAAGCATGCCNTCGAGCTTCTGTGCCTGNGGAACCGTTCGGGGGAAACCGTCAAGGACGAAGCTTTGGTAGCACGAGCAAAAACGCGTCGGTCAACGTGTTTACAGTCTTTCATTCAAGGAATTGTAACTCACCCGTTCTTGCAATCCTTGTTGTTCTCCAACTGCTCCTTGATCATATTCACCATGATATCGTCCGACACGAGTCCTCCAGCATCCATAATCTTCTTGGCCGCAACACCAAGAGGAGTCTTCTTCTCAACCTGGTCCCGCAGCATGTCACCAGTTGCCAGGTGGCATACGCAGAACTCGTCCCGGATTCNGGGTGCNTGNGTACCCTTGCCTGNATTANAAATNANATTNGCTCAGTCTCCAGNANTTCTTCNAATNCNAACGTTCAACATACCAGCACCGGGAGGCCCAATCAGAATGGTGCGCAACTGAGCTGCAGGAGACTTGGGTGCNGGGGCCTTTGCCTTAGCCTCAAGAGACTTGATCTTGTCGTTGAGCTGAGAGACCAAGCTCTTGAGGTATTCGAGCTCTTCATTGGCACCCATGACGATGAAAGGCAGAGGAACGACGAGAACGACGACGACGACGAAGGCCAACCACAGCGACACGTCCGTCCGAAGACGTCCGGCCTAAACGCGGTCCGCAAAATTGTTCCGGTCCCGGGCAGCACGGCATCCTAGCACGGGCGCTTCGCAGCTATGCCCGATGGCCGAGGCGACGGAATCCCGCGTCCCTCCCGTTGTGTCCCGCTGTATTCTGTGAAGGTGAAGGGCTAGAGATGGTGNTCGGAGAGTGCCAAGACACTGGGGCTNNANCTGNGAACCCCCNAACCATTGCCNCNGCANNGTCCAGGCTGGAAACATACAACATTCGGGAGAAAACCTGCGTCATTTCGAGATGAATACGAGACAGAGTGTCGGGGTGAGTACNCGTTTCAGGATACATCGAGNNTNNGGCACTAGTACTCNATAGANTGTCCTTATCTCTTGGAGCTTGCCTACATCCGNNNTCGCCATCCCACGTTNCCAGCCAGGGTTGNATGTTTGACACTGGCGCNCTCTATTCTTTCTGAAGNCNCCNATCACGAACATAGCTTTCAGAACATTTCACGTAACNCTCATCCTTGTAGATCGTGCGCTTCAATGTGCCATAACCAGTAACTCGAAGCCCGAACTGGGCGCTGACAGGTTTCTGTGGGTGTGCAAGAGCGCTCTCGTCTCCGGGTACCCCTGNTGTCGGGCGGACTCCAGTCGCCCTCANGCCATTGGAGCGTTGAGAAGATGAGACTCGGCGGAGGAGTACTCTCTTCCGTTATCCCNATNGCATCTGCCTTNNTCCGAGGTGGTCGCATCGGCGGCGACGGATTTTGGTTGCGTTGGGTTTAGCGCTGATATCTCNTGACGGGCGCCTCCNAGNCGTTCCTGTGGCTTNGGANTTTGGGANAGCTTGGNATCGAGAGANTCANAGNAAGCTTANTNAGAGAGATTCGNGANACANGNCAANCCAGAATGNCCNNTGAAAGNGTAGGAGAAGATCCAGNTGTNGNNCAGNAAGAAGTGGNCGTGCCANCCCTAGGACTTTGAANNATANNGTTTTCACACTTTTCAAGGNGNTGGNNGGACATANAACGTTGACCCTCCCATNGTGGTCTGCCAGAATTCTACCAGATGAACGACCGTAACCNCTCGAAANGNTACGAACCTCGCTGTGCTGTGATNGCNACGCTNAAGACGAAACAGGCACAGGATGCACAATGATATGTGGCGGTCTCCAAANGTCGAGTGTGATGATACCAACTGTCCAGGCNAGATCGACGAAACGAGGCTAGGAGACGGCGTATGATTGCAATGGGCTTGTCGATACANACTAGCACGAAACAAGATCAACACACCACAGGCACANCAANGCACAACAGCAGANCTAGTACGATANNAGNATAGCATAGATATNGAATGTATGAACCACCGGCTCTGTTTCCTCCCTTCAACCACATCGCCACCATCCGATGAGGGAGACAACGACGCGAACGAGAAAAGCAAACGGCGACTNCCCCAGTAANGAGGCAGCCGAGCGCTNAGACGTCCAAAGTCGATTTCAGCACTACTTTGGCACAAGCCGAGGCTGAANATGCGCTTTGGCTTGCAATTTGACTTGAGTGCGGTGAGAGAAGAGGGAGAGAGCCGGAAGGAATTTTATNACAGGNTTTGTTTGGTGTCAGCCTGAGGTGCAAACAACGCGTGAGTGAGGCGTGTTGGAAGCGACGCGTCAACCAGCAGCTCTCACTCNTCAACCACCACGTCCACGACGCACTCGGGGGTACAGACCTAAGTCCATAAGCATGCCAGACTGNGGAGATGGGGCCCGTTCCCAAGCAAGCATCATACAGGCGCTCAGAGGCTCAATCGCGACTNNACGAATCAGCCACCTTTTTTCGAAGAGGTACAGTATANACAACGCGACAAAGGATATTTTATCTACGCTTGANCTGGGGGGATTATGGCAACCCTTCTCAATCATCAGTGAGCAGGCTACTTTGCTTGCAAGACCCCCACTAGTTGCTCCAGTGCGTCAGCAATCCTGCCAAGATTGACATCCATGGACGCGAGCCTNCTGTTAAGCTCTTCTGGGACCTGGAATGGAGCTGACGCAGCAGGCGAAATGGGAGAAGTCCCATTTACTCCNTTCGGCGACAAGATATTGGCAGTGCTCAACGTACGACTGGGCTTTGGCGGAATGGGCGGCTTCCAATCGTCGANGGTGTCGTCNNCAGGGTANTTGTGCTGCACAAACGGCTTNAGNCCTTCNGAGGGAGGGAAGCGAANNGTCTCGGTCGCGTAGCTGNTAGGACGCGNTTTTCCTTCGACGANTTGCCCNTACTCTGGACAAAGCNCGTANCCGAGNCANCCNANGCTCCTNTGATCTTCAGGAACCAGNTTTCCTTCCTGNACGAGNACCTTGAAGGCNTACACCCTCCTGCANGATATGTCGACCAGAGCCCAAGCCTTCCACTCCCACTCNCCNTACTCCTTCTCNCTGCCNATCTCCAGATCCACCTCGGTCTTNCCNGTTTTCAAGGCNCGGTANACCGCTCGCTCCAGTGTCTTCACTTTGATCTCCGTACCGTCNATCCTGACGACCTCATCGTCGCNGCTNGCCTTCTCCACNTTGATCATNCGCCTCGACACCATATCAGGCTCGTCAAACCAAAANGCGGCCAAGTCGTCTTCTTTCACTTGTGGGAAAGGGAACGGCTTGAAGACGTACTCCAAAACCAACGACGCNTCCTCNCCCTCGATNTCCTCCANNGTCAACTTNACGCGAACNGGGCGGTGACGCGCGCACAGCGCTCTATTCCACCACCTGATATCCTTCTTCGCGTCCTCCTCCGTCCTGGGAACGCCCACCTGAAACTTGATGTTGGCGCTTTGCCGGGGATCGATGGTCAGGGGGAATTGGANGTAATCCAGGATTTCCAANGTCGACTCGCCNGTGGGTTGCACAGCGTCCTTGTACTCCTTCTCGCCTATGAAACGGTANGANGCNTTCGCAGCGGCGATGGTAACNGGNACNTTGGATCCAGGGGCNTTGTTGTTGAAGACNGANACNGTACCGACGAAGTAGTCGTATTTNGGNCCNGCTATGTTCGGGTTGGCNGCTAGAGGNGGCTCNTCGACNTTNCTCATGATNACTCGGAANGCNGGNGTGCTNGTNCTGGNCNTGAANTCCTTCCGCACGGCGCGAACAGGAGCGTCGCTTAGCTCAGGGCCANCGCGTACGGTNGNGGGGAGAANNTAGGGNGNNGCAGNNTGGTACGAGCGCATGCCTCCATCCGATATNGCNANCACCTCGCCGGACTTCTGCCCNGTGGANAGGTCNATNGGGCANACTCGAACNAANGGCGTNGANGAGGTGCTNGNTTTAGCTGTCAAGCGCACNCCTGTNATCTTCCCAGAAACCGAAAGCANCCACTCCGCACTNGCATAAGACTCCGCNGNCTCGCTAGGATCTGTGCGGAANATCAGNGTGCGGCGNGAGTGTCGNACGGATTTCGAGATGTTCTGGAGGTCGGCGAGNGTAAAGGTGTTGAAGTAGTAGGGAGTGTTCCACCANACAGTACCGACGGANATGAGNACTGTGGGTTCCTGGANGCGCTCTCCGCGCGATACCCAGCGCAGGAGTTGGCCAACTGACNCCTTCTCCACCTTTTCGTCNTCNTCGAGGCTNGTNTCCTTGACGGANGCCCATGTNTCGACGGTATCAACATAGTTGTTGATCTTCTGCGCNCGNGGGAAGAACGTTCCGTACGGGTAGTCGCAGTGGTGCTTCTCCCTGTGGAACGAGAATTGGCAAGGGTGCTGAGTGTCGCAACAGGGGTAGTTCTTGCNCCACGAGTTGTAGTCGGCACGGTGATAGGAGCATGCTTNGGCATGGTTCGACGAGCGNGTGAAGTTCGATTGGCACTGCACACATACGAANGTTTGTTCATGCTCGACGGTCATGATCTGCGAGGCCAGCTCCTTCAATCCATCCGCTATAGCCGAGCTGACATTTTCCTTGACAATCTTTTCCAGGCGTTCCGAGACTTGCCCAACGGATTCCGTTACCGCGTCACCCTCCAGCTGGTCCATGACCGAATCGTCCATNACCATGTCCCTCTCCTTTGCATACTCCTTNACCAANTCNCGATCGTACTGGACNGCCTCNAAATCNCCNCCATGGGACTCCACGAACGTCTTNGCAGCCCAATCCTCCTCGTCNAGAGGCACCTCNCNCTCNGTCAAGACGTTCANCTGCTGNGACTGCCNNATNTGAAGGGCTCATTAGGAGGTCGCTGCAGCACGTATTNAGGGCATCGGCGCAGTTCGCNAACTTCTCCCTGTTGCTGATNCTCAAACGCCTCGCAATNGGCGACTGCTTGCGGTANGCGGTGATAAGNGCTGCAGCGTTCTTCACCGCCTCGTTCATCCTTTCCACGACCTGCTTGATAGCTTTCAAGCTGAACGAATCCTCNCCTTCCTCCCCTTCNGAATCCGACTTGACCATCTTCTTNAGTACTTGCATGTGGCTGAGCATGAACGTAACGCGCTCGAGGATGTCATTGCATTTGGCGTCGACGTCTTGAGCTCGCTTTTCAATGTCGATCATGATTTTAAGGAGGACGAAGGCGGGCGCTACGAATGGGACNGCGCGACCGATGTCGGAGAGGTTGGAGCAGACGTCCATGGCGGCGGTAAGGACATGGTTGTTTCGTCACTGGCTCTATTGCGCTGGTGACGGTAATCGTTCCTGGGGGATGTCGGGGAACTCCTTGCAGGTGGGAGATGTCGTCGATGTCCTTAGCCCTTGAATAGAGTAAGTCGACGTGTTCTCGCCAATGTCGTCATTCCAGGGCTATAACTCACATTCCTTCAGCTCAAGTGGGTGGCCTGATTGAGTTGAAATGTTGAAAGGAAGGCGGTGGGTCGTGGTTACGTTGGGGACGTCCTCCCGACATCTTCACGTTTTATCATGGTTGTTGAGGATAAAAATCAATGGGGATAGTGGGTGCCTGACAGACATAATGATCTGACGGTGGCTGTGAGAATGTGTTCCTTCTTCTCACCCCTCTCGACTCTCGAGTCGCGAGCGCTGGCGACTAGGTGACTCTCCAGTTTGACTTGCAGTCATGGCTTCAAGCAGTCGGGGCGATTGACTGTCCGCAGACGGGATGCCACTAGTCCCTGGAACGTTTCAGAAGGATACTCTGGCCCAGAAGGCACGCAAAAATGGGCGACAAATGCAGAACAGACCTTTACCTCAATTCACTACGCTTTTAATACCCTGGCACAGGAATACGATGCTTGTCATGGCTCTTCTCAGGGCGTACTAGGATGCATACCTCTTTCTTTTGTCTTCGCTATGACTTCTCTCATCCGCCAACTTACATACTCTGATAATCGGACTATCGAGATTCGCAGGGGAGGGCGTCGACGGAGACGAGGTGGCACTTTGACCTCTAACCTTACCATCGGAAGGGGCCCGTGAACGGTAGCATGTCAGAATTTCTTACCCTCCTCGCGATGACGAGAATTGTATCATTCTGCTTGTGTGTGGTTAAGCAGCTCTGATCACGAGCTTCTCCGCTCACTTCGATAGACGCACACTAGACCACAGCTGAGGATCAGCTTCAGGTGGGCAAGCTGATAAAAGCATCCTTCACTTTACTACCCACCATTCCACTCCACTATCCCACGCAAACGCACCCTCCCAGCGCTCACCATGCCCGACCCTCCTGCACTCCCCGATAGTGGTGACCACAAGGACCCTTATATCTTCCATCACCACGGGCGCGACCTCCTGCTGGTCCCAGGGTTGCCAATATACGCGTATGCATTGAGGAAGGATCCCGCACCTCAATTCCCTCCGCGAGAGGAGCCTGGCGCCGACAAATCTTACGGAGGATGGGGAAAGCCCCTATTCGTAACCCCCGACGACGATCCTGAAGACGAGGAAGGCTATGGTGGATGGGGTGAGCCGATCGCTCGCTATGGTGGAGATGTGTTCGTTGAGGAAGAAGAAAAAGAAATCGATCCAGGCCCACTCGAAACTTTTCGTGATGGATACATCGACGAACACGGTAACACTGTTGGATCTGTCGACTTGGTTTGGGCCTTCGAAGGGGTTCCCGTTTGGGACGGAGTCAAGTACAACGGCCTCTCGGATGAATCGAAGCGGCTCTTCCAAGCGGTTGGCGCGGTCAATGAGGGCGTGCCTCCGGATGGCTGGGCCAACTTCGACCCTAATCGTTCTCGTTGGAGTGCGGAAATCTGGGGTGTCACAGGGAGTAATGGGCCAGGGCATTACGACAGAGAATCAGACGATCGGTTCAACTGCAGGGTTCACGGAGAGGCGTGTCCAAATTTCGGAGGGATATGTGGGCTGAAACCCGACTCGCACGACTTGAAGGTGTCCTATGAGGGCATTGAGCTGGCATACTTGCTCAGAGGACGGCTTCTAAACCAAATTTTAACTGTAACTGTGCAATCGATACGAAACGAAACTGACAAGATACACCTTACATACTAGTACATTCATAGATCGAAGGCTACGAGCCGGAGCCCACCATCGCAGACATGATGAGATATGTCTCGCCCGACGAATAATCCGCTTCGCATGCATACCCAATTCTCCCCTTCTCGCCCACTGCGGCATACAAACAAGGCCCCACATACAGGCCCTTGTCCGGGTCCCACACATTCGAGTTCGGGACCGTCCTCGGCATGTACACCAAATCATCAGGGTTCTTCGTCGCAAGTGTAACCCCATAGAACTCGGGTTCCTGAGGGAGCTTATGTTCTGAGCTTTGCACCAGAAGGTTCTTGCGATTCAATATGATGCTACTTTGCTCGACAGGGTAGCTTCCCGCATGCGTGGCCCAGTCAACGCCAAAGTTGTCCATGAAAAATGGCTGGCACTCGGGAACGGTGATAGCCTGGGCAAACCCGTCAAGGAAGATTACGGTGCCCCCGTTCTTGACGTACTCAACGATGCGAGAGAGGAGGTATGGGAGGAGAAAGAGGGAAGGGAAGGAGGGGAGGCAGGGAAGGGGAGAGGGTCTGTCTGCCGAAGTTGACCTCCTTGAAGGTTACCCTCGATAGTGCGGCGTTTCGCGTCTTGGCTGGGTGGTGAGTCTCTTTTCCTTTGTATCATTCGGTTTGGATTTTCCGAGCGTTTCGAATTCGGTTCTCTCTTCTCCCCAGTTCATGGTTCCTTGATTCACGCGGGTCCCGTCTCCCTCCGTTTTCTCCTTTTCCGTTTCGTTTTTCGACCAACCTCGGTGTCCGCGTGTCCCACGACGCGTTCCATTCCGTTCCTCTCTTTCGCTCACTTCCCATACAATACCCCCTTCCCTTTCTGCTTGAGGCTTGGGGTTTCGCTCCTTGGTCTTTCGCTTTCGCCGCCGGTTCCATGCCCTCAGGCTCGCGTCCGAGCTTTGTCTGCTCTTTCCCTTGAGGACTGTCGCACCCTCTGCACTCCGGGCGCCATGTACCCCCCCCTCTTGGTGGACGACTTTTTTTCTTGGTGGTGTTATCTTCGTTCTGCGCTCCCATTTCATTTCGTATCCTTTTGTTCTCTTCATCTCGGTACTCCCTTATATCGTTTTGTCTATTCAGTTTGGTGGGAGTGTCCGTTGACGGACCCCTTCGCTCCGAGCGTTCATTTATGTCGAGAGGATTTTTACGTCTAGCGTTGACGTCTCTCTTCGCGCGATCCGCTCTTCGCATATATATCCGCTATTTTCAGTCTAGCCCTTCGGGTACTCTTTCTTCCGCTGTTCTTCTCCTCTCGGCCGTCCTTGGCTCAGTTTCTCTTTCTATCGCTTCACACCTCCGATCCACCCTCCTCCTACTCTACGAACCCCATCGCTGACGCTCCTTCCTCGATAGGGACATGCCGAACCTAACGAACCTCTCGGTCATCTCAGCCGACTTTAGCTACGCCGGCGACGGCTTCCGGGAGTTCTTCGAATCTCACGGCGATAAGATCGTCGAGTTGGAGTTGGGGCATTCCACTGAAGACATCGAAGAACATTACGCCGGCGCCCCTTCACCCTTTTCATCCATCCTCAGTCCTTCCTCTTCTCCTAATGGCCTTGAATATAGCTCCGGACTGGCGGCATGGTGTCCGAACCTCAAGAAATTCGTGTGTTCGGCGGAGGCGGTGTGGAACTGGTACGACCCCGATTGGATAGCGCCGCATGTCCTGCTTCCGGCGCATCCGGGGGTGGAGGTTATTGGTGTGAGGGGGTTGGAGAGGAGGCTGAGGGAGGGTGTGGAGAAGTGTGAGCGGCGGGATCGGGCGAGGCTCTCCAGGGCTCTCGATAGTGAGCTTGCGGGTAAAGAGAANGAAGNAGAAGACGGAGGAGCGATGGGATCNTCGGAGTGGANGTNAGNACGGAGGANGGGAGAGANNGGAGGGANGANGGNGANGAGCATTTCTTTATGCTCCTCGAACAGTTTGAGAGTNTGNTCAACCGGGAGGCGTTCCCGAGTCTGAGGTGTGTGAGAGATCTGAGTTGGGAGAGCGGGGTTATGCGCAGGGGTGTTGGTGTCCACGGTACAGATCCCGTCGGTGTATTGTCATCGTCTGTAAGTGCGGGTGCAATCCAGTCGCGCTCGGACTCTACGTTTAGCGGTGTCAGCGGATTCCTATCCAATGTCCTCCATCCCTCTTCGTCACCGCGGCACCCCCTTCATCATCGTCCTCGCTCAACACACGAGAAGCACACGAGGCTGAGCTCTCCCGCCGGCTTGTGACCCAAACAGCACAGGAGGGTTCTGAGGTTCTGGATGAGGGGTGTCGGAGAAGTCGAAGGCAAGGGGTGTGTATTTGGAGGATTGGGAAGGGTGGAATATCATGACGGGGGAGGTTAGGAAGATGGCTCTGTAGGAAGATGGCTCTGGAGGGTGGGAGGGTCTGAGTGGGCATAGAGATGCTGTGTTGGTCGAACCAAACCCCTTGCTTTTGTGATATCAAACATTTCGCTTTCGCCATTGCTGTCGTCGTCAAGTGATCGTTGCTTTCGCACTTTGTGTATACCTTGTATATCTGCTCTTTTGTGTATGTAGAATCATTTGTGAATAGAATCTTCAGCGGATTTGCCCTCATGCTCATGCTCGGTGTGTAAAGGGATGCCAGTGGGTGTCGACGACGATTCTGGACGTCCGGGAGGTGATCCCAACTTCACGATCTCGCTTTGAACGCCCTACGCCGACGCAGAGCGAACATCAGTCCACGCTACCCTCTCGAGAACGAATTCGACATCGACTCGGACTTACCTTCAAGACTCGAACTCTCGCTTCATAGTCGACGAAACGGACAGTGTGGGAGCGGAAGAGGTTGCAAAACGAATAGATAGAGTCAGTACTCGTTCGCAATCCAAAAAGCCGCTGCAAACTTACCTCGTACTCGACCTCATCACTCTCCTACTTCGTGGACACCATCTCCCTCCTCCTACACGCTCCTCAAACGTGCACCGCTCTATTTGGCACGCCAATGACCTCAGAAACGTCCCAAGCCGATCCGTACGCCTGTGTAAGACTCAAACGGCATACGTCCACGGAGAGCGAATGCCAGTCGACACCAGGCTCTCTGAACTCGAGACGACGTAGAAGTACCTTTCAGCGTCGGTGATATTCGACGAAGCGGGCTGTGTAGCAGTTGAAGAGGCTGGGGAACGAATAGATAAGGTCAGTACTCTCTCGAAGTCGCAGAGATAGATGAAAGCTGATCTCGGGCACGATCTTTTTCCAACCCCCTCCTCGAACACGCTCCTAAACGCGATCCCCGCATCCTTCACCCTCTTCGACACCCTTAGCGCGCCGGAACCCTCAACAACGACCCAAGATGCTTAGGATCGTTTTAAAGCCCCGATCGACGCCTTCGAACTCCCATATAGTTGCTGCAAGCAAGCACGAATCAATACCGCGGCCCCAAGGCCGAAATCGATAAAGCGTCACCTTGGAACTCGCGGTGGAACGGCTGGGGTGAAGAAGGACGATGTACGGGAAGCTTAAGGGACTGCGAGGAGCGACGGATGAGGGGAGTACACGTTCAACCCACCCTAGCAAACTCTAGCTCACCTTTGTACGCTTCTCCTAGCATGAGAACTCGGTCCTCCTCTCCCTCTTGCTCGTCCACAAAGTCCAGAACGCTCCAAGACGGTTCCAAGCGTCCAAAAGACAATAAAAGACAATACCAAGCCCCCAGAGAGCAATAAAAGACACCCAAAATCGACTCGAACGCGCTACAACACTCCTTATGTGCTTCTCAAACCCTTGGGGCCACGTTTCGACCCATAGGCCTCTCTCCAGCTCTGGCGCCCACATCCAAGTTACCAACGATGCACCAAGGTCAGTACTCCCCCTTGGAACGACTGAACTAAGGCTTAACTACACACAACACACCCTCAACGCCCGTAGATCCTTGTTTTGACCCCCTGACACCCGCTTCGGTCCCTCCACATCATCCCAGCTACGAGGGGCGCGATACCAATGACCAGGCGACAAAAACGAAGCAGAACCGACCCTACGAAATGTAGGGAACGTCCTGCCTACTGGACCGACAACCTCGTGCTTCCATGGCGTTCGTGCGGAGGTTCAGATGCGGACAGTCACTCGAGGGTTACGGAAGGCGAAGGACGCGAAGGAGAGCGTGATTACGGCGATGGAGTGAGGTAGGGGTCGAGGGTGCGAGCAGTGCGTTGAGAAATCGAAGGAGAGTGTTAAATAAGGAGAGTCCACGTCGACATTCGAAGGAAAGGATTATTACTTCTGTACACTTGACTTCCTTCTCCTTCCTC
>JANDKE010000428.1:0-25660 GCA_027627275.1 Coprinellus aureogranulatus
CGCGAGGAAGTGTTTGCGATGAGCGCTAAGAGAGTGGAACCACCCTGACTCATCGAAGTCTGAGGTGGTCTGCTGAGCGCGCAGACATCAGCTGACCCAATGCTGCATCGTGCAGTTCAAGCGGACCTCGAGAGGTGACAGACTCGGTCCAGAGAACGCGGTTGAAGAGAGGGACCGATCGGAGCAGCCCACAGAGAACAGCTTTCCGAAGCGAATGTACAGCACGTTTCACGCAAGACCGCGGCCGTGTATGTCAAGGAAGAAGTGTTATACGGTATACCGAAACACCAGTGAGTTGGGCCTGTTCGGGAATGTTGTGTAGACCAAGCGAGAGTACTTGACGATTGTACTTGACGCTGAGGGTGACACCTGTCCTACAGAATGAGAGATGGGTTTATGATTTGCATAGACGTATCGAATGAAAGACCAGAAAAGCGATCACCACCCCCGAGTCTGTCAGAGCAACGAGGGAGGAGCTAAAGCAACGACCGGAATGAGAAACGTGACACATCGCTGAGCGAGCATCACTCTGCGGTCGAAACACAAACTGCGCGCTCGAATGCAATTCGAAGGCAGGATCGTTCACCGCGTCGATCAAGCTCGTGAACGAGAGCGACGTCCATCAGCCGTGACGAAGAGCGCCAGAGCGATCGCCGATGGATGCCTTGAACAACGGACATTGCGCTCACTGGTGGTGGAACAAGGGTGCCCTGTTTGGACGGTATGTGGCCAATCATTCCGTGTTGGGCATAGTCTGACATTCTCTAGACGTTGTCCTTGAATATGCTCACGAAGGCGATTTTGGTGACATGACCATGGTAATTTTTGGGCTCCCTGAAGGGACTCTAGACCAGTTCGGGTTGGCTCGTGTCTCGCCTACAAAATGGGAGTACAATGGGTTCATCCAGTTGTATGTCTGTCCTCTAATCATGGTGATTCAGATTGATAAAACCAGCGTGGAAAATAGGCCGGACGTCATACCTGACCTGACTATTGTGATAAAGGCTGAGATACTTGGCGATGTTGCATTCACTTCCCTCTCATCTGAGGAAATACAAGAAGCCAAATCCGCACCCACTCCCGAGGACAGTGCGTCTGAATATGAAGACGTGAACACTTGGCTTGCGCTGACAGACGACTAGGTGGTGGCCCTACACTCATGCGAGCTCTCCGATGTGGGTCTTCGTGCGTCGATTCAGGGAGAGGCAGGGATCCAATGTTATCATTCGCCGTTACTTTGGTAATGACGGAGGAAACCAAGTATGTCGTTGGTGCGTGACCCACTAGACATAATTCTATGTATGCTTCATTCGAAATTCCAGAGAAACGGAACACAATTAGTCCGGGAGATGCCTTCTACAAGCCCGTGGCCTTATTGACTCAAGGACATGATTTGATAGCACAGTCAACGAAAGACGGGTGCCACGTTGACGAAGCCATCGCCCTCTTTTCACAGGCTTTGGAACTGATACCCCCTCTCAACCCGAATGGGCCCAAGGGTTTTATTCCGCTGCACTCGAACAAGAACATTCGGATAAACACTCTTTTTCAGCTGGGAAAGTCTCTGTGCAATCGGTATACGCTGTCTGGAAACAGTTCCGATGTGGACGTCTGTATTCGCCATCTAGAAGAAGCTCTAGAATTGTGCACTAGATATGGTTGCAGTGCGGGCACTTTCCCGCGAGAAGGATTTGCTCAAATGCCTCTACTCCTAGCCTCTGCCCAGCGCTATCTTGCTGTTTCCTATACTCGACGATACGACACTGTGGGGACACTCGAAGACTTAAACCGGGCCATTATGATTCAGCGTGCGGAATGCACATTGCCTGCAGGGGTACACACCAACGGGACTCTCTTTGATAAGGGCGAGATTGTTACGCGCGCTTTTGCATATGGTACCCTGGGAACATACCTGGTTCGCAGATTCACACGATTAGGATCTGCTTTGGACATTGAGGAGGCTGTAGAGTGCCAGTGTAAGGCGCTCCAACTCCTCGTCTCGGAACCAGCCCTAAAGGACAACTCCAGCTACCTCCGTCACAGGTACTCCGACCTTGGGATATCTCTCTTCCATCGATTCAAGGCAACAGGTCACTTCCGCGATATTGACGAAGCGGTGCACTATTTCAGGGAAGCCGTACGCTTAAGCGAAGAATCCAGGCAATCTACCCTTGGTGAACGCTTGACCGAGATCTACAATGGCCTAGGGATGTCGCTAATGCGGCGTTTTGAACACTCGGGCGACGCAAACGATATTAATGATGCCATATCCGCTCAACAACATGCTCTCCGCGGCCTACCACAGGATTCGCGACACCTTTGTTCCACTCTGAACAACCTCGCAATGTGCTTTCAGTGGCAGTACACGCATACCAATGACACGACCTCCCTTCGAGACGCAGCAAGCGCATTGCAGCAATCGATAGAAGTCACACCCCAAGGCCACCCAACGCTTCCTCTTACCCTCAACAACCTTGCTTCTGTATACCACA
This sequence comes from Coprinellus aureogranulatus, assembly GCA_027627275.1. Lineage (NCBI taxonomy): Eukaryota > Fungi > Basidiomycota > Agaricomycetes > Agaricales > Psathyrellaceae > Coprinellus > Coprinellus aureogranulatus. The sequence goes on from JANDKE010000428.1 coordinate 2,493, forward strand.
TGCTGGCAAGGGCCACTGGAAAAGCGGAGTATATCCAAGATGCAATTGACAAAGCAAGAAGAGCCATAGAGTTCGTTCCCACTGATCACTCATCGCTATCCAATCTCCATGATAATTTGGGTCAATTCTACCTATACCGGTTCTCTTCCACATCGGATATCACTGCCCTCTCCAACGCGATTCAGTCCCAACGCAAGGCACTCTCTCTAAGCAGTCCAACCCATTATGGATTCACAACAATATTGGCATCCCTCGGGATGTCCGTCCGTACGCGCTATTATACCACAAGATCCGACATCTCCGATCTGCAGGAAGCGATATCCCTCACACAACGCTCCCTTGACTTCACACCCAAAGGTCATGCCAACATCGCAGATCGGCAATCGTTTCTTGCCGACTCATACTTCAGTCTGTACCGCGCTTTGGGAGTGACATCTGACCTGGACAAAGCCTTCACCTTGTATTCGCTCGCCACTCAACCATCAACCACGCCGGCCAGGTGGCGGTTAAGCTATGCAAAATCGTGGGTAGCTCGAAGCATCGATGTGGAATCTGCAACCCAGCTGTTTGCTGCAGTAGAAGTCATGGTGGGCCTTATCCCTACCGTTGTGGGGCTGGAGACAACATTGGAGAAGCGATACGAGCAAGTCTCCGAACTGTCTCTTTCCATTCTGGCTGCGGCTCTTTACGCCGTAGTACGCGCCGAACGCCCTGATAAGTCCCTGGAGTGGTTGGAACACGGAAGGGGACTTGTATGGAGGCAGTTGAGTGGTCTACGGTCACCCCTAGATGACCTTCGGAACGCATCTCCCGAACTCGCCAATCGTCTGAGCAAACTCTCGGAGGACTTGGAGCGCGCATCCATTGTACCGTCGCGGAAACCGTTCGGGCCTGGATTCACTGGGACGGAGTTGGATGCAAATATCTCCTTACACGCGGAAACAGCAAAGCAAGTAAGAATATCAACGGAGCGCGAGAAGATACTCGAGACAATTCGCACCACGGTACCCGGCTTTGAGAAATTTCTTCAGCCATCTTCTGTTCACCAGCTGTTGGAGTACCTCCCAGAGCAAGGCCCAGTCGTCATTCTAGGGTCTCACCCTGTAGGATGCTACGCTCTTGCTCTCCTGGCGGGAGTCACAGAGCCGCTTCACATACCCCTCTCCTTCTCGTGGACTCGCGCCCAGGAACTCGGGGCGATTTTGAAAGCATCACTAGCGCAGTACGGTGTGCGGTCTTGCGACAACGGTGACGAACATGACTTAAGCAACATACTGGACTCGACTTCGGATGACGGCAATACTACTCCCAGAGGTATCAGACGGTACCCTCACACCATTTCGAACGGTAATCGCGGAGTGAGTCTGGTACTACGCGAGCTTTGGCTTGATGTTGTGAAGCCTGTCCTCGAAGCATTAGCGCTGCTGGTGAGTAGGTCGTATCCGCGGGGCATACTTTCTCTGACATCACTTTTGTTAGTCGGCATCATCGAGTGAAGACGCTATACGAGTATGGTGGTGTCCCACACGGCCATTTACCTCGCTCCCTCTCCATGCGGCCGGTATATACAGCGGAGACCAGAGAGATTGCCTTGGAGACCACGCAGTTTCGTCGTACACTCCGACAGTTTCTATTCTCACTGAAAGGGTGAAGGAAGCTCGAATTAGGGCTACTCGCAAAACACGAGGCACCGCAGGACCAGGACTGCTCGTGGTCAGTCAAGCGGACACCCCTGGACTCGCGCCTATTCCAGGAGTGACCATCGAAGCAGATCGCGTTTCCCAGCTGGTACAGGAGTCGGGTGTGCCCGTACGGCGGTTGGACGGTGATGAGGCAAACGGAGATCGTGTCTTGAAGGGGATGAAAGAGTTCAACTGTGTTCACCTCGCATGCCATGCTACGCAGCACCAGGACCGACCACTCGAGAGCGGGTTTTACTTGCGCGATGGTCCGCTCCGGCTGTCTACAATCATGAGATACAACCTCGGAACGGCAGATCTGGCTTTCCTGTCTGCGTGCCAAACCGGCACCGGTAGCGCGGTAGTGTCAGAGGAGGCTGTTCATTTGGCCGCTGGGATGCTTAGCGCGGGCTATCGAGGAGTCGTGGCGACAATGTGGTCGATTCAAGACACCCATGCGCCCCAGGTTGCGGAGGACTTTTACGGATATCTATCGCGAACGTGTGGAAATGAGGCTGAATCCACGGTGAGTGTTGCACTATCTGGCACCAATGCAGCGCACGCGTTGCACAAGGCCACTCGTAACCTACGTGAACAGCTTGGTACATCAGATCTCGCTTTCTTAGCGTGGGCTCCATACGTACATTTCGGCCTCTAGCTTTGTACCAGCTGGCTTGTCGTGACTGGGAAAATCCGCTTTTTGGTAATAGGAAAGGATACCGCTGGGTTGGCGGTGCACAATTGCGAATCAGACTTGGCCTTTCGTATTGTGAAGAATGGAATCGCTGAATATGATGTCGGTATGGAGAATCGAATGTGGAGGAATAAAGCGGAGAGGGTAATGGACCGAATCCTGACTGTCGGCACAGGGCCACAGCGCAATCATTTTTTCCCCTAAAAGTTCGATATGAATCGTGTCGAGACGATTGGAGGGAGCCGGATGAACACACCGTAATTCACAAAACCGTGACAATTCCTCCCTCTGTCGATGGGTTCGTCCAAGTCTTCAATAGCGAGGTTGACGCATCCGGCACAGGGCCTCGGCATCGCGATAGAATTCCTGAAACAGTGGGTAAGAACCGGGGAAACGGGTTCCGAATTGGTGTGTTAGGTGTAAATTCGAGTCTTGATGTGGGTTAGGCACACTCGGGGAGCTCCCGTAAAGCCTTGACAGTTGAATCCACACTCATTTCGGTAAGAGGAAAACTGTAGATGCCAAAGTGTGGTCACTGTGACGCTAGTCGACGAGACACAGGTACCACAATTCTGAAATGAGTGAGCTCTCTCCGTGGGATATAGACGTAGAGCATCGAAGAACTAAGTCAGCACCGCCAATTGAACATTGATACCCCGGGGGACCAAAGGATTTCAATCAGTAGGTGAGACGTTTAAGATTCCATACCCCAAGCACGTAGGCGTAGCTCCCAGTCGAGATCTAGGTCACCACGATAGCCGTATCCCTCCGAACCTCACCCACTGACCCAGGCTGTCCCTAACTCCGCTGACACCTACGATGCCCGAAAAATGAGCTGTAACCAGGCGGAGAGGTTCGAATTTGGGGAAGCCGTGGAGGGATAGGCGTGCAGGCACGAATCGTCGCTACATTCTAGAAGCACTTGGGAAAACGATCCACACCCACAGCAGTTTGTCTATTGAAACCCAGAAGCAGGTAGATAGGCAATCCCCGTGAGACGACGTGCAGTCAACATGAGACCTGCGACGAAGGTCGGGCTCCCCATTCCCTATGCGGACAGCGACAATGGGGATCAAATCGACAGGGAATCAGGGTGAGGAAGACAGGCGGTACGTCGATCGTGCCCATATGTTTAGTATGTCGCATTGGCAGCGCTCTGCGGACTGGGGATTACCAATCCAACAATCAACAAGATCGTAGTTGCAGACGTAGGGGTCGGCAGGTTCGATTAGATAGATGCTGCTTCAAGACACACGGAGGGAATTCTGGCTTCCTAGTATAAGAGCTAGCATGCACAATTCATCCTCGACGGACAGGGAGGCTTCACCAGCTGCAGAGCCGGCCACAACAGCCAGAAACCGAAGGAACTCGGCTGTGTCGGTTCAACAGATGCCTCAGAATAAGCCATGATAGAGCGACGTAGAAGACAGCGGTGCCGAGATCTTGCAGTGCATCTTCGTAGCGATACTGGGCTAGGGTCTTGAGCATTTTATTGGGTTCCTAAGACCGGATGCGATACGTGACGAAAGTGTATGTAAGTAGTAGAATAATAGACATAGTTACAAATTCGTGATCGACAGGATACCCAAGCTGGCGGACACTATAACCTTGGCACGTCTTCCAGATTAGAAAGGTCGAGAGACGTGACATGACACAAATCTGGTCCTGAGGTGCGTCTGGAGCTGTAAATGAGTGGAGGCCGGCGGTATCCCCAAAACTAACGCAAGATCTTAGACGGTGAGCTGTCGCTGTGAGTCAACAGAAAGCCACTAAGATTGGGAAACGGTTGCTTGAAAGGCCCATGGCTTGCGGTCGGGAATGTTGGGAGTTGCAAATCTAATGTAGAGAGTCGTAGTAGTCGTGGTGGTAACCAATGAAGACTTTGACTGGGAGCGAGGCGAAAGCAGACAGACAGATGAAGGGAGCTGCGAAAGAGCCCCTGAGAAAGCCGAGCGGCATCAATTCAGTTTGATGCGATTCTATACGCGTGACCTATATACACGTGACCCATTGATGCCATTGTATCCGCGTGACTTTCTGGAAACCTGCCAGTAAAAGAACGATTGCTTACTGCGTAAACCCTCGTAACTCAAAACTCATGTTGCTTATGCAGCATCAGAACTCGCTGTACGGAAACTGGGTGATTACAATCCCCGCGATGATGATATAACTGTACGGGCTAAGCGCCTCCTTCAAAAGTGTGCCTATAGTATGCTTTCGCACCAGGAACTATCAGCCCAGCAAGTCGCATCTTACCTCATGGACTATGGAGATCATTATACAAGCCACCGGTACCAAAAGCTATTTTGGACATCATTTGAGCATTTTATAAACAAGGAGCAGCCTTCGCCAGAGTGTTACGATGATGCTGTCTGCCTCAAAGATGTTGAAACTGGAGTCCGACTGGCACAAACATGTTCCTCTGTGCCGTCTGCGAAAGAGGCATTCTCAATAGCAGTGTCCAATGGCTCAGATAGCGAGGATTGCGACAGCGAATCCGAAACAGGCGACACTGATAGAGTTGATGCATCTGAAGAGATCACGGTATTCAGAGACGCTGACACAGGCCAACTTATCGCAAAGGCGCAACAAGTCGCAGACTACCAACTGCGTCCAGAGGAACTCAGTGGAATGAATGTATGGGATTACTTTAGATTAGCGTACAAGGAGAAGGTAAAGCATAAGGAAGATTCGTACAGTAGTGTCACTGACAGTGCCGATGAGGATGACAGTGCTTCCACTGGATTGTTTGCACAATCTTCAACTGCTCAACCAGATAGTACACACCATCGAGGGCGGAAACCTATACCTCGGCATCAGTTCCTACCGAATCATCCCGAATATACCTATTCCCAAATCAGAGTCAGACGCGAGCCAGACGCGCATGTCGTGGTACCAATAGGTCTACCATTGCCTAGACGTGATCGTCCAAATATCTATGAACGCTACTGTAGGCTAATGCTAATTTTCTTCAAGCCATGGCGACATGCAGAGGACCTTCGAAGCCCAGGCCAAAAGTGGAGTGAAGCATTTCAACAATTCCAGGATGCCTGCGAAGATCGATATAAAAGGATCATGCGGAATATGCAAATCCTTCATGAATGCAAAGACAGCGGCTCAGATCACTTTGAGCGAATGAGACGCATCAGGCAGGCTCGAAGATCTGCGAGATCTTCCACAAAGGAAACAAGTAACGATGACTTTGGGCCAAACGACATAAATGAGATGCTAGAGCATATTCAATCTATTACAATGTCAGAGTCTCCAACCGCCATAAAGCAGAGACAAAATCTAGGCGCATGCATGGCCTACCTTGACGAATTGAACCTCTTTCAAGAACTCTCACTTGGTATGAATCAGGTCAACACAGAAACTGGCCAGACAGCGACTCTAGAGAACATACAGGAAGTGACTCCTGACTTCCTGATACCGGAAGATACTTGGAGACAAATCTACGACAACAGGCGCACCTCGGCGCTTAAGCGCTCGTGCCACACAGATATAAACAATGTTGCAATTACGCCATCGACGACGGCCCTACCCGCGCAACACAGAGTAAATGATGGTTCAGAATTTAGAGAAGCTTTGTTAGATTGGCCAAACAGACCCTCTCTTCACCCCAGTATCCGGCAAGATATGCCCGCTGCCTCGCAACTTGCAAATGCAGAAACCATCGATAGGATCTCAAATGAATTCAACCTCAACAAAGAGCAAGCGAGAGCGTTCCGAATCATAGCGGAACACACATTAGATCACAAGAACCCGCAACTCAAGATGTACCTAGGCGGCGCCGGAGGTACAGGGAAATCACGAGTCATTCAGGCTCTCACCGCATTCTTCAAAGAAACTGAGCAGTCACGTCGATTCCGTCTTGCATCCTACACTGGCGTAGCTGCCAAGAATATTGCAGGGATGACCATACATTCTGCTCTATGCCTGAACCAGAGGAAGGGTGGCGCGATGTCCAACAAAGCTAAGCAAGGCTTGATGGCGCTTTGGTCCGGAGTCGACTACCTGTTCATTGATGAAGTTTCGATGATAGGCTGTGGTCTCCTGTACAAAATAAGTGAAGCATTGGCTTATGCGAAAGGAAAAGATGCACCATTCGGAGGAGTTAACGTGATCTTCGCAGGAGATTTCGCCCAGATCCCACCCGTGGGCCAAACACGATTAACCGTACGAATGAATGCACGCGAACTCCAACCCACGAATGCCCGAGGCCAAGAGAATATTGCTGGGAAATTGCTCTGGAACTCTATTGACACAGTGGTCATTCTCAAACAGGTTGTCAGACAAGCAGGTTCTGAAAATGCAAAACAATTTACCGAGATGCTTGCCCGTCTGCGTGAAGGAAGGTGCACGTCAAGCGACTATGAACTTCTAAACACACGGCTCATCGAGAGTGTTCGCCCCAACATGAACGATTGGGCTGATGCGCCCATCATCGTGTCTGACAATCTAACAAAGGACGCGATAAACGAAAAGGTCGCCGTTGCATTCTCGCGTAGAACAGGTCAACCGCTTCACTGGTACTATACATTAGACACTCACCACGGCCGCGAAATCGCAGACCCAGATTTGAAGAACTTTCTAGAAACATCCGTTGGCTCGAATCACACAGAACAACGACTCGGGCGCATACCTCTCGTTATTGGAATGCCGGTTATCATATCTCAAAACTATGACGTCGAAGGAGGGGTTGTCAATGGGTGCATAGGAAAGCTGAAGAAGATCCGGTACTTCACTGACCCTGAAGGTAAACGCCATGCGACGTCATGCGTAATCGAAAGCCCTTCCATCACATGCGAGAGACTGCCAGACCTAGGCGAGAATGAGGCAGTTGTTCTCCAGGATACTGTGGAACTCAGCTTTACGCACCCCTTTTCTGGAAAAAAATGCAAGATCCAACGCAGTCAGCTACCCTTGCTACCAGCCTTTGCGATCACAGCGCACAAATCGCAAGGTCAAACTTTGGAAAAGGCGATCGTCGACCTTGAAAGTTGCCGGGGTTCCGAAGCGCCATATGTCATGGTTTCCCGTGTGAAGTCATTGGACGGCTTGATGATTCTGAGGCCCTTCCAAATGGACAAAATTCAGCGAAGGCTTTCACAGGACACGAGGAATGAGATGCGGAGACTGGAAATCATACAGTGTCCGTCGCCAAGAGATGGAGTCTCTGGTGTGGGCTCAATTTTGAGGATTTCGACCGGATTTTTTGACCTTTGGAGGGAAACCTGTGTCAAATATCACGAATCTGAGGTTTCCGAATTTTACGGATCACTTAATAGAGAGGATGCGCACAGCCACCGTCGCATCAAATAACGTTGCGCCAACTGGCCGAGCCACCAGCGAGCGACCAGTAGAAAGCGCCAAAGATATGGGGCCCTACTCGGAGACCAGTGTAGCTGCCATAAAGGCGTTCAATTCCACACTATTGCTAAAGCATAGTTCCCCGCCGATGAATGGGCGCCAGGGTGTCAAAAGTGCCGCAGCCACCAGAACCTGGTCGCTCACAAATTTTGACCCTCCAGTATGCATGCATGAGCAAGTCTGACACTTCAAACTTTTGGGGGTACACACTATTAGAGTCTTAGACTCACTCAGTTCATATATTCCTTCAACCCTAAGAACGGTCCTGCCCAGGGTGTGATCACGACGCATAAATCTGGACAGCGACGGTGGCAAAGCGCGGACGCGCAACCATTTTGAGCGACCGGTCGCCGGTTTTAGCCACGGTCGCTGTTGCGCATCCTCTCTAATATATAGAAAGAAACCGCCTACATTTGTTTGTATATATTTGCTCCTCCCCCTTCCCGCCTTCGGTAGCTCCTCCGTTTATGCTCAAACTTACGCTGATTTTTGCTGCTATGCATCTCTATACCTCTCTCATCTTCACATTCGCACTTTGGCTCTGTAGCTTCTCTGTGCTTCCCTTTACCGACCGTCTCTCTTTCCTTCCTCACCAAGCTCTTCTTTGCTCATATTTGGTTTCGACGGTGTTGCCTTTCGTTTCGATCGATTTGCTCATAATCGATCGCCGCGTCTCTTCACACTACGCACTCCACCCTGACTTTTGTGTCAATTCATTCTTCGTGCTTTGTCCATGACCATATTCGCCATGGTCATGTTGTCCTTTTCTATTGTTCTTGCTCTTTTAAACCGTGGCGACTCCTATTCCGCCCACGACCCCTCTTCTCCTCCGTCTCCGCCCTCTTCGCCATGTCGATGACCGCTATTTCTGGGTTTTTCATCCTCTCCGACGGCGTTCGCGTTGCCGGTCCTCCTCCTAAGAATCCTCCCGCCAATTACAATGCCAGCAATCCCCCCAAGCCGTACATCGATTACACTACCTTCATCAAGACCAGCAATGCCGCTTTCCCGGACTTTCCTGCGACACTTCGCTACTACTCCCCTACCAACGACACCTCCTATCTCGGCATACTGGAAGATGGTGCCGTCGTTTTCGCTGTCGCCAAGTTTGCCATCTCCATCTCCAAGGATGATTCTGTCGCTACCGCAGTCTTGGAAGTCATCAATATGTTTCAACTCCCCGGCGGTCCCATTGAAGACGAGGACGACTTCAAGCTGCGCGTCCCCAACTTGCGCTCTCCTTATGTCTACGGTGTTGCCCATGCTTCGGGTAACGCTTTCGACGTTGGAACGTCTCGCGTGTTCCCTGCCGTAGTTGAGCAGTATGTCTGCGGTACTGCCCTTACCTACAACATTGAGTACGTCCGACTCCAGCTTCCTTTCTTTCTTACAGCTTACCCTTCTCAACGAGATGCCTTTATGATAATTCCCCTCGCTGGGCTCGAACCCCTGTCCCTTCTCCAACAACTTGCTTCGCTTTCGTTGGGGAATGCGAATCCTACCAGGGTGCCGGTGCCCTTCGCATCACCATGAAGAACATCGCGCTCAATCTTCAGTCCCGAGATTCCATTCCATCCACTGGTACTCCTCAGGGTGCTCGCAAGCGTAAGTACGGTGCTATGTTACCTGTGCCTGCCCGTGAAAATGCTGTCCCTGGTATGTGTGTCTCTATCTCCCCTTACGAGCTTTCTCTCATATTACACAGGACCTTCGACACCTCACGTCTCTGCCCCTCAGCCCCCTTCTCCGACTACCCCGACTCCTGCTGCCAAGAAAGCCAAGGGTAACTCGCTCAAGCCCGTCGCTCCCGCCAAACCCAAATCTCCTCCGAAGCCCAAGTCACCTCCGAAGTCCAAGAAGAAGGACACCAAGGGAAAAGCACCTGCTAGCGGAAGTCGCTCTTCCCCTCGCAAGAAGAACACCGTCACGTCTGAGGACGAGGCCCCTGTTGCAGGCGACGACGTCCCTCTCGAGACTGATACCGCTCTTGACTATGAACAGTAGTTCGCTTCTCCACATCCCCCCATGCTCCTTGATCACGCTCCGTACCACTCTCTTATTATTATGCCAATTCTTTATCATTCATCGTATGTATGCTCTACTGCACCTTCTTTTGTGTTTGGCCATAGTCTCCACTATGTATCTTTGTTGTCCTCAATGCGCGCATTGACCGTTACGTCTTCCGTGCGTAAATAAAGCTACTTTCACTGTTGGATTCCCTTTAGTTTTCAATCCTCACTCGTCGTAATGCCTCCTGCAAATACCTGGGATATCCATGCCATCTCCTCGCCAACTCTTCGCTGGGGTGCTCCTGGTCGCAACGGAGCACGACACCAATGCCCGCACTGTGGTGTTGTCCTGCTTTCCGGCGAGACACCTGGTTTCTGCTGTGGCCCGAATGGCAATCGCGTGAACGATGTTGCCCCACTCCCTCCCTTGCCTCCTCAATTTGATGCTTTCATCAATCACCCTGACGTATCAAAATTCTCCCGCATTCTCAACCTTCTGTTCTCATTTGCGTCAATGGAGTTGACGCATGAATTCCCTCAATTTGGTGGTGGCTCGGCTATGGTGGCGGTCCAAGGAAAGCTTTACCATCGCGTTCGCCCTCATCATCGCTCGTCAGCAATGCACTGGCTTCTGCATGACGGCTTCATGTTGGAGACGATGCCTAGGAAGAACCTCGCTGACGACATCCCCCTGGCTTGGATACAGCTCGTTCGCGATGCACTGCACCGACACAACCCATTTGTCCAAGCTGTGCGGACCGTCTCCCTCTCACAGAACCCCTATCCATCCATGCAGCTCGTCGTCAATGATACTGGACCCTCCTCTGAAATTGCCGCGTTGATCTCTTTTGAGAACACCGCTATTTCTGATGTCTCAGGGCGACGCCTTATTGTCTCTCGCCATAACAATTCAAATTATACGATTGCCAATATCAGTCGTCTTTGGGAGCCTCTCGCGTATCCGCTCTTCTTTCCTCATGCTACTCTGGGATGGGGAGTTGTTGGCGCAGCATCTGATATTGACCGTAATCTTCTGCAACCCGCCAATACGGACAACACAGCAACGCAAATGTGGCACTATCGTGCACGGATTCTGCGAGAGGAGCGGTTCTCCATCTTTGGGCGCTTGGCTTGCGAATATTTGGTTGATATGCATACACGCGACTTGGAGAATCGTCTCGCATACATCCAACGCAACCAGGAACGGCTTCGTCGTGAAGAGGATGCTGCCCTGATGGGCGACAATGACATCACTCCGAACGAGAATGTCTATCTCCCTGCGAGCTTCCTTGGTTCTCGCCGCTGGTCATCTGAGCAAGTCTCCGATACCCTCGCAATAGCGGCGGCGTGTGGAAACCCCACTTTTTTCGTCACGATGACATGCAATCCAGAGTGGCCGGAAATTACTTCCCAGCTAAGACCTGGTCAAGACTTCTCTGATGTCCCTGTTGTCGTTGCACGAGTCTTCAAGCAGAAGCTCCGTGTGCTGCTCGATGCGCTCAAGTCAATGTTTCCGAATGCTGGGTCTCCTGTATACACAATTCAGTGTGTCGAGTTCCAGAAGCGAGGGCTTCCCCATGTTCACATCCTCATCCGCTATCCAGCTCCGTGCAACACCCCACATGACATTGACTCAATTGTCTCTGCGCAGCTGCCCGATGACCCCTCGGATCGGGCGTTGGTCCAAAAGTTCATGATGCACAATCATCCTCCTGCGGACAAACCTATCTCCAAGTATTGCCAGAAGGAGCTATCTAATGGAACGCGGAAGTGTCGGTTCAATTATCCACAGCCGTTACAGGCCCAAACCAGCATTGACTCAGAGGGACGTGTCCACTACAAACGTCTTTCCGAAGCAGACCGTATGGTTGTTCCACATTGCCTGCCTCTCGTGCGCATGATGAAGTGCCATATTAATTTCGAATGTGCTGGGACTTCCCATCTCTTCCAGTACCTTTTCAAGTACATTCACAAAGGTACGTCCTGTTTTCCGGTCCTCTGACCTACTGAGTCACTGAATCATTCAAGGTCCTGACCGTGCACGCTATCACCTGTATGACCCACAGGCGAACGACGATCCTATTGATGAGATCGCTGATTTCTGGAATGCGCGCTATTTGTCTGCTGGTGAAGCCGCGTGGAGAATTCTTGGTTTTCGCATCACGCATAAAGACCCTTCTGTGACTGCACTCCCTGTCCATCTCGGCAACAATGTCTCCAATCTCCGTTACCACCGTTCTGACGGTGACGGGTCTCTCTCAAAATTGGAGCGTTACTTCTTGCGACCTCGAGCTATGTTCCGAGATGGTGACTCTGATGTCACCTTCGATTCGCTCACTTACGTTGAGTACTTCACACTCTTCAGACTGGCAGCATACGACGTCACAAAAGCGGACGATCCCCGGTACTTTCTTGAGTCCCCTAATGGTGTCAATGCTTCTCAAATGCAAGCTATACGTCGATCATCTGCCAACCGTCACATAGCAAGGATGCAGTCTGTACGGCCCACCCAGGGAGAGGTGTGGTACCTTCGCCTCATCTTATCTACTCGCGCCGCTCGCAGTTTCGAAGATGCACGCACCTATAACGGCGTCATCTATCACTCATATCAGGAGACTGCGATTGCAATGGGCCTCTTCGCAGACGAGTCCGAGGCAATGTATGCCATGGAGGAAGCCATTGCAACTCTATGCACTCCCCGCCAGCTTCGCATTCTCTTTGTCCATCTCCTCATCCACGATTGCATCACCGCTCCACGCGCATTTTGGGATCGTTTCCACGGCGAATTGTCGTATGACTTCACATTGCGAAACCGGGGATCTTTGGATCTTGGAATGAACGAATGCCTATCAGAGTTGGGTCTGCATTTGAGTGAATATGGGAGATGCTTGGAAGATCTCGGCCTTCCTCAACCTGACATTCACATGGCTGAGCTCACCCATGAGATTCAGCGATGGGCAGGACGTGAACGAGATCTATTCGATGCAGCGGAGGCTCAGGCTGCAATGTTCAACACAGAACAGCTCTCTCTATATACCATGATCTCGGATGCGGTGCTCAACAAACAGCCCCTGTGCGTATTCGTTGATGGCAAGGCAGGGACGGGGAAGACGACCGTGGTCAAGGCTCTGTGCAATAAGCTCAGGGGCCTAAGCCGTATTGTCATCCCCACATCCGCATTTGCTGCCCAGCTATACGATGGTGGGCGTACAACTCACTCGGCGTTCAAGGTAATCACTCCATTTATGTTCCATTCTCATGTCGCTCACTTCAAGTTCATTAACCACAGGTGCCTGTCGATGAAAAGAGCGAGATGCTGAAATCCACCATACCCTTTGGTGGTCCGAGGGCAGAACTCCTTTCGGAAACCTCTCTCATTGTGTGGGACGAGGCTCCGATGGCCAATCGTGCTGTGCTGTCTTGCGTCAATGATGTCCTTTGTGACATCATGGAAACTGATGTCCCATTTGGCGGAAAGGTCATGGTTCTGTTGGGCGACTTCCGCCAAACGTGCCCTGTCATTCCTCGTGCCTCCCGAGCTGAAGTAGTCTCGGCGTCCATCAAGTCCTCTCCACTGTGGGCATGCTTTGCCATCCATCAGCTGATTCATCCAATCCGGAATGCCGCCGACGTTGACTTCTGCAATTTTGTCAATGCGATTGGTGACGGTGGCGGTCCTGAAGTACCCCTGGAAAACCTTTGCATCGTACAGTCTGAAGAGGATCTGGTCAATTTTGTCTTCCCTGCGGATACCTTGGGGGACCCCGGATTATGCGCTATGCGCTCCATTCTTGCCCCAACCAATCGACAGGTCGACCACTACAACCATCTGATACAATCGCGACTTTATGGCGAACGCCGATCTTACATGGCAGCAGACACAATCAAAGAAGTCGCTGAACACAACTTGCTCCCCCTGAAGGAATCCTCGACTATGCAGTCCGCCATCGCATACCTGGTCTCCCTGACCATAGCATCACAATAACAGTTGGGTCCGTGTGCCGACTGTTACGGAACTTCTCCATTGATCGTGGGCTCGTCAAAAATGTACGAGTCGTGGTCAAAGCGGTTGGTGCCCGCCTGATCACAGTACAATTGCTAGGTCAGCAAGGTGTTATTGAGGAGGATGTCTTGATTCCTCGAATCAATTTCGAGGCACAACTGCATTCCGGTCACACACTATCCCGACGTCAGTTTCCCCTCGCACCTGCCTATGCCACCACGTTTCATAGCTGTCAAGGCCTCACACTTGATCGCGTTGGGTTGGATCTGACTTCGCCCGTGTTCACACACGGTCAGCTTTACACTGCTGTTTCGCGAGTCCGCGATAGGAATGACATCGCGTTCAGAATGCTCCCGGAACAGACATCCACCACGAATGTCACATACGAAGAATTGCTTCTTTGAACAGTAGTCACATTCACTGTAGTAATACTAGAGGGTCCGGAATACAATACTGATGCCTTACAACATTACGATCACGCCTGCAGGCACCGCAGTCCTGTACTGACTCAAAAGTGATTGCTCAGCTCCGCTGTTTCCATCGACGGAAAGATAGACGTGGACAAAGTGGCAGTGACCCCCAGGACGAGTGACATAGACCACGAGCTCTGCCCCGTTGGTGTGCACACGGACGTCTGCAATGTTCAACTCCAGACCACTTCTAAGAGCAATGGACAATGGTACACTCCGCAGAGTGGCATGGTCCACAGCTCGTGCGCGCGCGCATAAGAATAAATGCACCGGAGCACTTTCCTGACTTCAGCGTCGTATCAATATGACCCAGTGAATAACCGCACCTTCTCCAAGTTGCGTTCCTTGGCTTCTATACAGCGACCGGTTGCCCTGTAGAACCAAATGCTGCAAAGCACCGCCGTTCTCAATGATGGGGTTTAAGTCTGACAATACCTTAGAAACAATGATAGATGAATCAGGTTGACACGCACTATTCGTTGACATTTTTCGGCCTCCTTTGCCAATTGATAGGATACTCCGGGCTATTATACTCGGACAAACCTTGCTTTGACCTTTGCATCGAAACCGAGAACGGACGTTGGTCCCTCGCACTTACATCACATCGATCTTTACCCTCATTGTTCCTATTGTCAATACCACGACCCTGGAAATGAAGAGCTCAATTGAAGCTGACCTGGACCTTCCTCAATTCAAGATCTCATTTATGGGTCTGCAGTCCAGTCTGATCATGCGCCCTTCATCATGGCGGACAATCACTCACTCTATTTCCGCTGCTATCTCTTCCCCTCTGCCACTCGCCGGTCTCTCTCTGGCCGCTTACCAGGGTACGACCTTCTAGGGGATTCTGGACAGGAAGGCATTATCCGCATCGCAAATGCTGCCTACGATCTCGGCACGCATACAATCTTGAACCGTCTCGCAATAGGTATAACAGTGAGACTTTCACCAACTCCTCCGCTGCAACGAGCGCTCACTCAATTTCTGGAATAGAGATTCACCACTATCTACCGTACAGATATGAAGCTCGACGTTGTGCACTACGTGAAGGCCATGAACGTCGTATTTCTTTGGCTGACGTTCCGAGAATTCACCCCGACCCATTCGCTTCCCGCGGCCCTCCTTCGCGACTTCCGNNTTTCCGCATTCAAATGTCAGCGTCCCTTTCACTCTATCGGCTCTCCGCATATGTCATCCTCCGCTTCACCGAGCTGCACACCATCGAGTCCAACAACGTCCGACTCCGCATGACATCCCTTTGTTATTCGTTCACGGACGACGGCGTGTACGGAGCCCTTTTGTTCGACAACACTCTTCGGGACATGTTCCGTAAGGTCAAGGCCCTTACATCACAATCCTACGCCAGTCCTCACACTACGACGCATAACTCCACGTTCAATTGTCCC
Source organism: Coprinellus aureogranulatus (assembly GCA_027627275.1). Classification (NCBI taxonomy): domain Eukaryota; kingdom Fungi; phylum Basidiomycota; class Agaricomycetes; order Agaricales; family Psathyrellaceae; genus Coprinellus; species Coprinellus aureogranulatus. The sequence goes on from JANDKE010000428.1 coordinate 18,124, forward strand.
ATGACGACCTGGCCAAAGCGAAGGGTCCACGAGGACAGTGCCTGGACCGACGATGAGATCACTGCCGCCCTCACACTATCAAGGTCAGTGTAGAACTCCCACCACATATTCCGACCAATCGCGTTTACAGTATCCTACCGCAGAGCGCTCTGTAACAGTGTTGTTTAGTTAGGAGAACTTTTTTCTTACTCAGAATATCATCCGTCTATGCATATCCACTTCAATCATCAACCAAGAGGAGCCGGAGCGAAGCGAGGCGAACTCTTGTATTACATAATCAAATTCACATTTTTGGAAATCCCACCGGACGCTAAGAGTTGAGGGTTGCGAGGGAGATGTGGCATCCGGAATAAGCTTACACTCCAGTACTCAGCATGCCCAGAGGTAACGCGCAGTCCGAGAGAGCAAAGCGACAGAGGGAGACCGGTCACGGCAGTCATTTCGGCTCGGGGCTCTTCGATGACAGCCCGTTCGAGAAGCTGATTGACCCAGACTTCGTTCCAAATCCGGAAGACGATGTCAGTGATGGAGAAGAAGCGGAAACCAATGTCTTCTCCTTGGTGGATGAAGAGCAAAGTGGTGATGAAGAGGATTCATTCATAGAGATTGGTGAAGGGAGGGAAAGTGATGAGGATGAGGAACAGGGAGCAGAAGAGGCAGAAGCCATGAACATGTTCACCTTTAAATTGGCAGTTCCGAGGGCAGAAGAACCGGTGAGTACAGATCCAAACGTCACAATACAAAGCCTTATTTGGCTTAGGCGCCCAAGAAACCTCGATTACTCAACGCAAAGCCGAGCTATACTGGTACCGGGAGGACGACAAAATGGAAGAAAGAGAAACAACTCGTGCAAGCGGCGGCAGGGTGCGGGAAGATCAGCAGCTTCTTCAAACCAGCTGCTCGGGTCCAACCACCTTTGCCCAAGCCTACGGTAGAGGAAGCCTGCAGTCGCGAGCCAGTTAGTCAGCTTGCGACAGGTGAGTCCGATCCACAGTCCGTGGAGTGCCGAGCATGTCATGCTAATTTAAACACGCTAATTAGGACGCGACTCCATACGCGACTCTATTGATTGCGCACCCAGTGCGTCCTTGATTGGGGAGCCCAATGACGAGCCTGTCCTTAGTGGCAGCGTAACGGAGCTGCCACCCGCACACGATCCTGTCAGTCTCAGTGTCACATCGGATCCGCCTATGGATTCCGCCCCTGTGCTCCCGATTGAGCCTGTCATCACCGCCGCAACCTCCGATATGGAGTTGGCTGCAGATGATATTGGCAGCGCCGCGGCGAGTCCCACAGAGTCCAATGAGGCTCGTGCAGTGCGCGAGCTTCTGGGCATGACTGTTGAATATGAAATAAATCACACCAGGCCGCACATTAGTGCTGTCTTATTCAAGCTCATTCTCGCAGCAAGAAGGCATAAGAGCTATTCTGCCCTTATGAAGCTTGAGGCGGTAAAGCATTACCTTGAGCTGAAAGCAAAGTACCGTCGCATGCCAGCTATACGAAATCCATGCACTCGAGCCAGTCTTTGCGTTGCAAAGGCTGTCGGAAAGGGTGCAGCATTCGCTCGCAAGGTGCGCGAGTTGGCCCTGTATATCGACCGCTTCCACACGCTTCCACCGTCGAACGCAGGAAAGCATCACGCACACCCGTCGCTTTTGAATGACGAGCGTGTTTTCCATGCGGTTAGACGATTTCTTGCTGCTACAGCAGCAGGCGAGGTGCGCTTTAGTTATGTGAAATAGTGTTCACACAGCCTGACCACCCAATCTTTGCACAGATAACCCCTCACAAGCTTGCAAAGCAAGTGAACGAGGTTATAATTCCAAACATTGGATTAAATCTCAATGGGCAGAAGATCTCGGAGCGTGGTGCTATCCGATGGTTGGTAAAGCTTGGCTACAGTCTCAAGGAAGCAAAGAAGGGTGTGTTTATTGATGGACACGAGCGTCATGATGTTGTCGAGAATCGAGATGAACTTCTGAAGGAAGTGGAGAAGTGCGATCAGTTGAGTCCAATGAATAACTCGCTTGTTCCGGAGATTCTTGACTCTTGTGAAGTCAAAACTATTCGGGCTTTCTTTCGGAAGACATGGCGTTACATGGATGCTTACCGGCAAGTGCCAAATTGAACCCACATGCCCTTCAAACTCACTCTCTGCTTTAGGAAAGGTTTAAACTATCAGCAAGTCCAGTATGCTGTCAAGAAATACAAGTCCCATCGGAAGATTGGTGCTCGAATTATGGCGTCTGTCAATATGCTTCTGAATTAGTGTATTTTAGCACTTTCGCCCTTCATCTTCGGCGCCTAACCGGTCTCGTGATCTCTAGATAAGATAAGATATACTATAATAGGAAGGTGTTCACATTTCCCAGTCGCCAGAATCTTCGAACTTGAGTTAGAGAAAAAGTAACCAGACGAGGCTTGAGCAGAGTGCATTATGAGTGTATTCACAAGGTTTCGTAGCTAACTAAGAATTTCTGAAGGAGGAGATAGTATTCCAATTTTGATCGTGCCAAGACGTCACTTTTGAGCGACGGACACTGTACGATTGAAGACCGTCGTCAGGCACGGTGATGAAAACGAAAGGCAAGAGGCGAAATTAGAAATTAATAGAATTGCGTAAGTATGTTGGGGGTGTCGGCGCTGAAGAAGTGACAGATCCTGTCAGTGAACGAAGCCACGAAGACATTGACTTCCACGAACTCTCGGAGACCGAAGACTACGGTTCGGAGAAACAAGCGCCCAATAGCCTGTCCTATACGCCTGCGGAAACCATTTTTCACGAGCTAACAGATTGTGAAAATGACGACATGCCGGAACAACGGACAGATGTGCAACCCGGAGAAGGGGAAGACGCGGTCATGCGGGAGCTTTACCAAGCGCAAAATCAATGCGTAGGCGCCCGAAAATCAGCACCTACACATATACCCACACAGAAAGGGACGACTCAACACGGATTGGCCGAGAAACAATCCAAAAGGAAGCGGAGAAACGATGAAGAAGAAACACAGCAGACTCCTTTACGCGATCGCAGTAAGCGACGCAAACAAAGTGCCAAGGATGAGGGGATGTGAGTTGGAACATGCAACTCAGCACCCGAACCCCCATCCTACTTCCCAGAGGGCGGTTTACCGGGCTAGCGATACGCTTTGCGCATTACGCAATCTCTTGACGGAGAGGCCTTTCCATCATGTTCGACGACCTTCTCCTCATCCTCTATAAAATGGCTCTCCCCTACGACGAGCTGGCCAACCCACAGCTTACACACTCCTCTGCTCAACTATCCCTCACTCTCGTCGCTCTCCTTACATGGCGCCCAAGAAGTCCGACACCAAGAAGGCCGACACCAAGAAGGCCGTCAAAGATGTGGAGACCGGCGTCGAATATATCGAACGCTTGCTCGACACTGAGAAGTACAAGAGGACGACGTTCTCGTACGGTGACAAGTACGTCAAGTACGGTCGCGACTTCGTTTCCCTCTACACGGCACCTCGTCCTGGGCAGAACGTTGGTCGACAAGACTTCGTGACCAATGGTGGGGACCCCTTCAACATCAATGTCTGGGGAGTCACCCTCAGTAATGCCCAGGGCTCGATGCTGAAAGCGACGGGCCAATGGCTCATTGGGAGGGGCGGACAGGTGAGTTCTCAGCCTATCCCCAACTCCTTGCACTAACGTCGGAGCAGAACCGAATCGTCGACGGTACCACGGTGCGGCATCTCATCCTGCTGGGCTGCCCACCAAACGCTTCCGAGAAGCTCAAGAAGGCGTTCGCGAACCAGCGACTGATGTTTCAGCACATCGTTCGCAAGGATCTGAAGGACGCGAATTATCCACGTGGCTCGGTAAGCCGTCGTCTACCTGCTCAAAAACCGAAGCTGATATCTTTCACAAGGACAAATGGAATCCCTTCATCCCAGATGAACCTGTGGACGAGAACGGTGATCCGTAAATCAGGATATACCTGAATCCAACCTACAAGGTGAGTAGTAAACGCACGACTGATGCGATAAACACTCACGTAGAAGACAGGTCCCACCGACCAAGGAGTCCCAGAAGGAAGAGGACGATGAGATCCAGTTTGAGGACCTCGAAGCGGAGCCTGGCAACGACGCTTTGCCTGGACCAATCGACGAAGCCATGGCTGACTCGACGAACGATGCCAGTCAGACAGCTTCGGAAAGCGACGAACATAAGTTAGCATACTCATTTGCTGCGCGATGAAGAAAGCTGATACATACAGTGCATTCAGCGGCTACAGCAAGCAGCACTCCGACAGTGCAACTCGGAGCCTACTACGACCCTCGTCTCCTGCCTGACTTCGGTGGAGACATCTTCGACTTCAAGAAATCCAAGCTGGTCCAGCACGACATCGTTGACACCGAGGGCAAACTCGTCGCGCCTTGGGAGGTCTACGATAAACTACGTCCCGGTACCCTTATCTTCATCAAAGCGAAATTATTTGCTTGGCACACCAGTAAAAGCGAAGACCGCAGGATAAGTCTACTCACAAGAGAAGGACCCTACAAAAGCGCGTTGTCCCTGACCTCCTCTCTCTCTGCAGACATACCAAATCATCGCTGAGAGGATCAAGATCATCGAGGAATCGGACCAGCCGATCGAGCCCCGGGAGATAACCCATCTCGAGCCTGCCGCGGCGCCCTCTACCCCCTCCAAGCGCGATGGTAAGGCCCGTAGAAGTGACGCGGACGATGCCTTCGACGATATTCGATCGCCCTCTAAGAAGGGCAGAGTAGCGTAGACGTAGATGATTAACGTACGATACGAGTAACGAAAGCGATAATCAATTATATTTGTCTGACAGGGGTAGAACAAACAGATGCAAAGTACGCAGGTAGCGGGACTTGCCGGCGCCAGCCGGCCCTACCGCAGTTATGTTGAGCACGATGGACTCGGGGCCGGGCGCAACTGTGTGGCTGTATGACCTAACCCATTCCTCAACAAGAACACTTGTTTGCCACTGAACGCACCCATAGTGAATAAATCCATGTGTGAATGGATATTCTAGACGACATAACCATACCATCCCTGTTCATTTGCAGACCTATGGCCCTGTGGACCTGTGGACATGGACCGTGGCCCAGGGCCATGGACGGACCTCCCAGTGCCTCCGGCGTCCTTACGAAAGCGATTTCGCACGGAAGGCAGTGAGTGTTGGCATCACCCGGACCCGAAACTTTGGCGGTCAACACGTGAACCCCAGCCCGCCAGCGTGGAAAATTGACCGTCGGACTTTGAACAAGGGCAAGTTCATTTTTCAATGGGCGCCTCCAAGCTTTCTACAAACTCCAAAGAATCAGAGTCGTGAGGTGCGCTTTTCTCGTATAGAGCCGGTAGAACTGACGGTAGAACACAGAGGCGTATATTCTAAATGGCTTCCAACGCTCAGCGGCACAGGAATGCTCATGCTGCCGCAATTCTGCCCCGCCAAGCACCCTTACCATCAGCTCAGGATCCACGGCTTAGACCCACTGTTCTTCTCCGCACGGTAAGCGTCCTCCAACTCACGTATTCGCCACCGACAACTTTTCCTACCCTTTCTTTTCCCTAAATCAAAACCTCTATATCAGCTACTCAAAGCCGCGCGAAAGCGACACGCGCCAAGCGCATACAAGGAACTGAAAGTGTTCATCACTGGAAACAAAGACCCGGATTTAGTTTCGTCGATTCTCAACGCGTTCCTTACGCAAGATATCCCCTCGTCTACTCAGCATACTCTTAGCAACGCCACCGCCGTCCATGCCAGTGTACGCTCTAGAATATTGGAGAGCCTCATTCGAAGGGCAACATGTATCGAGGAGCGTGCGGAGCAGGATTTACTTGGAAACAAGGGCAAAGCGCTCTGCGCACACATTAGTGCTCTCTTTTGCCTCATCAAGTGCACCACGCAACTTGTGCGATGGCGCTCCATTCGTAAACTTTTGATCCAGGGCGACTTTACCACCACATATTCAACAATACTCTCAAAACTATGCCGCCAGGTTGACGAAATGGGAACGACTTCACCCTCAATTGGGTGGAGTGACGGAAGAAANAGGCGAATGTTTTGGAAGGAAGCGAGCGTGCCGTCGTTTGGTCGTGGAAAATATGACCTCCTCTGGACTCTNCCCAATCAAGACTTTTCCATCTATGGTACAGGGTGGTTTCATCAACGCGGCATTACTGGTTAACGCTAGATGTGGTGCTCAACAACCCAATCTTCGACCCTCCCTCGGGAGGTGCATTTCTCTCCTGACGCTACCTAGGGCGGTCATGGAAGGGTTAGAGATCGAAAATCCTCTTACTACCGCCAATCACGATCTGGGCATAGTTACGGCGAAGATTCAAGATTTTGTGGAGACGGCTCGCGCCGTCTCTTTGCAACTTCGGCAGGGGAACAATGTGATGCCTTGTGGCAATCGAAAAGTGCGTTTTCAAGCGACCTGTACAAGTCTCTACCCTCACTCTCAATAGCATTCGAATTCGAACGAATTCAAATACGAAAAATGTAGTGGCTGTCATGCGGTCGTCTATTCGACGTCCAAGGGGGCTGCCTGAAAGGGAGGATTGGGGTTGTCTTATCACCGCCTCGAATGTGTTTCACTTGGGAGGTTCTACAGAGGTGCGTCTCTTGAGCGACGTCTATCGGCCTGCCTAACGCTAACGATGTGAAACCTACCGCAAGCATCAAAGAAAGGAGCCTTATGGGTCCCGATTCCCACACGTTCTGAATACCTGTTGTACCTAGAGGCAGTCGCTGACAAACTGCTTCTGTATAAGCGCTTGACGCAGATGGATGTCACAGCAAGCATTGCCGTGTTCGACTTTGTAAGCGGAGAGGGTCTGGTCTACAAGTGTGGGTATCCCATAGAGGCGTTTCGGAGGAACTGCTGGGAAAGTTTGCAGGCACTCTGGAACCCCAGGATTGGTCAGATGATTGACGATGTCAAGTCAGCTACCATACACGGTGCGTCGTGGTCTTCATTTGGGTGTCGGCTATCAATATTGAATTAACAGGCAAAGATAAATCCACTACCCACTTTCTGGTAGAAGGTATATTCCCTTTCAAGCACAATCTCAGTATATTTCTCCTGGCAAAGATGAGGTGGGGTGGCGGTGAGGGGCTCACAGTTAGCGACAGTATATGGCGCTTTGGGTAAGAACTCATTGTTCAGAGACTTCAGGCTTGTACTGATGTTGTGACATGTTAGATCACCAAAGCTCGCCGACGGCATTTGGCACGGCCAAGATTGCGATGCTTAGTGGCCCGTAAGGCTCCAACTGTACTATCACTAGGGACAAACAACTGTCCAATCGCGTGTCGCAATTTACGTCTAATAAGCAGTCGTCGACCCAGAGGGTAGTGAGATGTGTTACCTGTCCAACAAGCCTTATGACCCGTGCCTTCGTCACGGCACGGTTCAACGGCTTCCCCAAACCCCCCTTAGTCGGCGCGGTCGCGCCTCCACAGTACGTAGTCAGAGGTGCATTCTCCAGTCTTAATTCAAAACTGTGCCACGTCTCTTCTGGGACC